>APFE031615932.1:0-14649 GCA_000404065.3 Pinus taeda
ATAAAATAACTGAAATTGAAAAGGATTAAATTGAATTTTTCAAATATATCCTACAATTATGATAACAACGCTTCATAATTTATCGACCCTCATCCTCTGTGTTATGATAGATAGCGCTTCCCGATTTATCTACCCTCACGCTCTGTGAACTACTCCATAACTGTGTAGTTATATATTTATGAACTCTATTTACAAATGAGTGAACTACTCCATAACTGTGTAGTTATATATTTATGAACTCTATTTACAAATGAGACCTTTTGCGGATATAAATGATGTGGGTAAAAGAAAGATTTTTTATTAATATAAAGTAAATAATAAAATTTGTCAAAGGTCCAAACAATTAAATACGGTAAAACTCATATAAAAAAATTTCCATTTAGATGACTGTATATATTATTACAGATATAACAAATACAGGTTAACTATTCACTACATGCCTTAAAAGCTGGAAATTATTGAGCACTGCCGATGTGACTAGCATATACACAGCATGTGTGGTTTACAATTGTCATCTCCCTTCTTACCCATGGTCCATGGTACGTGCAACAGTTAAGCAACAGTTAAGCTCCTCGAACTCAGCGTTGCATGGACTAAGTGTGAGGATCCTACGGTCAGAGTTTGTCTTAAGTTGGTTCAAGCTATCTCTCGGCTGTTTGGTCTCATTTCCGAATGAATCCTCTTCCTAAATATGGTAGGATATGAGCCTGTTTCACTCTACCATTCTTCTGGTCATGGAATTTTTAACTTTTTATCTTTATATTTCTTTTGTGTTCTTCCACACACATAAATGCTAGCTAATTAAAAAATAATTGAATATATTTACTTATCAGCTTGGCATATCCACATTAATCATGCTAATCTAAAACTAGTTGCAAATTAAGATCTCATGTTAATATGCATGTAAGAAAAAAGAAGTCATGTTAGCACACGAGTAGTCTTTCAAAGCAAACAATCACACCAATGGTATTCTAAAATTAATACACATGTGCATATAGTAATTAAATCGTAAAATTTATATGTTTATCTTATGTGTTCGTATGTGTCTATTTTTATGAGCCTCTCTAGGTCCACTATTGAACCTATTTCTCTATTATAATACCACTTTGTAACACTTAATCAGGGCTATAACTTTGCATTTCAAGGCCCTCCTTGTTCAAGTGTTGAACTAGGGCATTATGATACAAATTTCACTCATAACATTCTATAACAAGGCTTCTATCTCTATCACCAAAGATCCATCATTGAACCTCTGCTTCATATTGTGTTTTTCTAGCCCTCCATGCTCAATGTTTTAACCAATGCTCCACTCCATACCAAAGCTTCTAAATTTCTTTCTTAATTCCCATGCAGTCTAAGTGTTGAACCTAGCCTTTAATACCACTCTGTAGCACTATCTCCCTATTATTTTTCCATGATATAGGTGTCTAGGAAGGAACCTTAAATCATTGATGCTACCAAACCAAGTATCACAATGAGTCTACTTTGCACAACGGAACAATATAGAACAATAAATATACTAGTGCACAAAATATACACAACGTTTTACACAATTTTGTACAATAACCCAATATTCATTATATTAATCCAAATGATATAATACAATAGTCTAGGGCTTACTTACTAAGGATAATGGTCCTCTATTATCCAATAGTACAAGAATACAAGATAAAAGATACACTCATGGTCTACCTGAAGTAATGCACGATCACAACTTCTTTGTTGTATCCTATACACCAACGAGTCCTTCACTTCCATTTTGCAACACTCGCCTCTATCAATGCACTGACTCCTTCAGGCCACTGAAATCGGCTCCAATCTAATCTCTAGTTGATCCTTAGTCCATCAACGCATCAACACATAGAAAATCCTGTCAAGTTGATCACAATTTTGTTTGTGAACAACTTTCAAATGCCCATTACTGCTCCTTAGCTACTCAGGGACTTCTTCCCACTATAGCCTTCCTACACTGCTCCAATGAAGACTAACAAGGCCTTGTCTAGGGATCCATATTCCATTGTCTAGGTGGTTTCATAGCCCCAAGGAAAGCACCATAATGAAGAATATTTTCGATTCTTGGTTTTTCATCAACTAGGAAACAAGCACTAGCTGGTTTCATAGCCCCAAGGAAAACACCATAATGACTCATTTATCAACTGAGTTCCTCATTGATAAATCAAGCTTAGACATGCTATCCAGTGGCCTCAACACAATCATAGGGAACACTTCCCCAATCATAAAGCATAGTTTCAATGTGCACCCATCTTTACTCCTTCTGGTTTTCATACTAGTAGCTTCAAATGTGGATCCCCTCTAGTTTCTTCACCTTTAACTCCCTTGTTTCTTCGATTTTTGTGCCCTTCATGCTATTTGTTTAGTAACTTCTACACCAATCACTTTTCTTTTTCCACAACAACCAAAATACCGCAGAATAAAGTTTGATCGTCCTTGATCTTCCCTCACCACCCAAACCATTTTAGTTCAGAGCATCTTCCTCTCTGTCCACATTTGACGAGGAGAGGTGATGGTATGGCATCATCCTCCACTCACGTTTCCACTCCACGAATTCAATGCTCGTCGATGCAGTCTAGTTTGTGGTCAAAATGATAGTCATAAAAATAAAGGGTGGTTGGTATAGGCTGATAATGGAACACCATAGAAACCAACTTGCACATAACAAGCACAAAACAACCCTCTATTCAGGCAAAAAATACTCAAAATCCCTCCCCTCCAAGCTTTGGATCTATATGTCCCTCCAATGAGGCTAGTCATCAGTTAATTTCCTTATAGATTTTCATACATCTATAATTCACATGGTTAGGCTTAAGTACAAGGGGTGTTATGAAAAATAGATGTTACAGTGGACTCATCACTCTTAGTGAAAGAAAATTATATCACCTAAAGTGATGTAATGGTGTTATGTAAGACTATGGACTTGCATCGCCAAGTCTTAGATCATCAACCTATTTTCTTAAGTTCTTGAAATATGAACATTTTACCCATCAAAAATAGCTTTAATTCTTATTACATGATAAAAAATTACTTTTAATTTAAATTATAGCAATGTGATCATATAATTTCAAGTGTCACTTAACCTTAAATCCATATATAAATTAAATACTACACCTTAAATCTATATAAAATAAAATTAACAAAAAAATGATTTGAAAATAAATTTATGACATGATATATGAAAAAAATAATTTTATTGTACTTAATATTATTTTTTTTATTTCAAATTTTTTTTTTAATTCTTTATCCCTACAGCATTATAAATTTAAACCTATATGGATTGAAATATATTTCATACTCTATTATAAAATATACAAATAACGCATCAAAATTCAAATTTTGGTTTCCATTGTAAATTTTATGTTAAATTTATAATACCGAAAACCATTAACATAGAATGAAGTGCTTAGTACCCTTTCACATCACCACTCTCTTTTTTGAAATCCTTTATCCCTTCTTAACTAGGTTATGGTTATAGTTACTCAAATTAGAGACCATAACAAGGTCCATAAACCATACTTACATATACGAGAATGAACTCTAATATAGATTCATAAAATGAAACTATTTCTAATAATTCTTAACCCTATATGCTTAGCATTTAAACTTTTTTAATTGATCCAACATTACTTAGCTTTTAAGATTTATACCATTTTAATTGGTTGCCCCTTAAATGTTATATTTGATACAAAATATATTAAAATAGATCAAGTTCCATTAGGGGATTATTGGATTTTTAGAATTTGTTGCCCAATATTTTTATTCTCTAAAAAGACATAGGTATTTTATATATTCGAATATATTAAACGAGTGCTACATGTAGTTTTATGAGTCTTGTTGTTATCACAAGTCTTCAAATTCTTCTTATCATTCATTCTTTCTCAATAAGTCTTTTGCAGTGAAAGTGTCATCTTTGAGTGACTAGTTTATTTGCACAATGAATTGAAGAAGGTAAGTGAGTTTGAATGTTAATCCATCCATGTGAATTCTAAAGGGTTCAAAGCTTCATTCTATTAATATTCACCAAAGGGTGTATTAGTTGGCTTCACAAATTATTTGTGAATGTTGGGGAGGGAGGGGAATTTAATTTAGTTCAACTAGTGTCAAAGGCTTAGGTCAATTTAAGTACTATCACACTCTGTAGGAATTTGCTTAAGCATAATTGATAGTGCACTAGATTCTATTTAAAATGAGTTTTTTTAAAGAATGAAATATGATGGGTAAATAGTCAAAGAAATAATTTTTCATCAAATACAATTAATTTTTTTTCGTAACAATCATCATTCTTCGTTAAAAAAGATATAAAATTTCAAAATAGGTAACATAATGATCAAAACCATTACATAAGATGAGTTGTTTCATTTTCAAATTGCAATCTTCGTTCCTCTTCACCATTCCCTTTATTTTTCATTGGAAAATGAATACTCACATGCATGGTTTGGATTTACCTTATATTTCTTTGAAACTTTGGATAAACTCATATAACACAAGTGTTTTGGCAATTTTAATTTTATGTTCGAACTTAGGGTTCTTTGTAAAATTGTCTTATTCATCATTCAAGTCAAGTTAAAAAGAAAACCAACTAAGAAACTAACTTGGGTGATTATGATTTGACATTCTATACCTCACTCACTACAATATTTATTATGTGGATCGTTATAGGATGTCGTTTTATATTTTGGGGATTTCAATTGTACACCTAACATACATAACTTTATCGACCAATCCATCATAATCTACTCCATTAATATATGGAGAGATTGAACTATGTTCAAGATTATGTATAAGTACGACATCACTCCTTAAATTTACTGTTATCACTTTTACTATTTTCCATGTTCGAACATGGTATTAACACTAGTGATTCAGTTTGATTTTTAACAGGTTTCTAGAATTTGCTTTAGAGTAGGTGGGTTGTATTTATACCCCTATTCAAGTTAGATCTTTAAACTAGATTTACTTAGGTTTAGAGCTGTAATTTGGATAAAATTTTGGGAAATGTTATGATTTTTAGGTTTGTGGTTTTAAATAGCTACATCTATGCTATGTGGATATAAGATATGGCAATTCTATTAAAAAATAAATGTTTGTTTATTATATAAAAAAAAATTGGTTTTTTTGGTTGCACGCAAGTGCATGGATCATTGGTTGGGGCAGTCGGCTGCCATGCACCCCACCAACGATCGAACCCAATTTGTAACGTTGCGCAACAGTATATATATTCGCTTCTATATGGTTGTAATGTGAATGTTTCAATGTGACAGATGTCAGCTTGTTCTGACACGTATATGTACAAAAAAGGAGGGCCCATAAATGCTTCTTAAGGGAACTAGCCCCTCCCATTTGAGAAAACAATTTTGGTTATACATCTTAAATATGAACTTGAGAATTTATTTATACACAGTTAAAAAAATAATGTTATAAGAGTCATGATCACTAACATTTCCAAGGAGATTGAATTTCATACAAATTGGATTGATGGTTAAACTCAAATTTATAAAAAGTTGAAGGATATGTATTGTAAGATCAATGAAACTCAAGTTACAAAGATTGAAAAAGAGTTTCACATTTCTTAACTTTCTCTTTTTATTTTAAGTAGGTTAAAAATTATTTTGGTAATGAGGAGTTATAGTTGAAGTTGGGTGAATGTGAAAACATAAAGAAATATTATTGGCTTATAAAAAAGACATTTCACAAATAAAAGACATTTTGTGATGTTTCTACTTGATGATCTATATTAGGTGTTGTTGGATATGTTCTATTTATTGTAGATATACATTATATATCTTGATACATTTTCTTTGGGTTTTTATAGTTTCTTTTTCCCTTTTTTGGGTGTTTGGGATACATAGATTTATATCCTTTGTAACTCAGTAAATTAGGATTAACTATCCTGTAGAATACTTATATATTATAATTTTTCGGATAGACATTTAATCCCAGTTTCACTAAATTTAAACTAATTTCATGTAATTTATTTTGAATATGAGCTAAGATTAGTATTTCTTAAGTTCAAAATGAGATTTTTAAAGAACTAAATATAATTTTGAATGTGCTAATATTAAGTTCCAAAATTGTAAAATTAGATTCGATTTTACATTTTAAGACATTAATTTTGCACTATTGAAAGTTGATAATTGGATTTTTGGTATCTAATTTGTCACTTTTAGAATTCAATATGGGCATTTTCAGAATATGATTTTATCATTTTGGAATCTAATATTGACACATTTCAATTATATTTAATCTATATCTCTGGAAAATATTTAAAATGAATTACACATCATATACAAATACTAGTCATCATGTCTTCATTACTGTGAGTGTTTGTAAACATATAATTTCCTTCAACCCATAGGTTACTTTTCTTCGAGTTGTCCATAAATTGGAACTTCAAAATCGATGAGATGCATGTGATTTTACTAAGCTTTGCTGCCACTATACTATAAGCAAAGTGTGAAACATGGATCACACAATTTTGGCTTCAAATATGCTCATTTTATATGTCTTTATCTTTGAATTATGGATAAGTGCCACTGAGTGAATAAATGGTTTGAGTGATTGTTTAGTACTTGCTCATAATAGCAACTAAGAAAGAGTTAAATAACATCAATCTAACTTAGTCAATTAACTAATCAATACACTTTTGACTCTCCAATGCAACATTCCATTTTTTACTCTTTGTTTTTTATTACTACTATTTATTTATTTCAAATTTAGGATTAAGTTGGTTCATAAATAAGCTTTCAATAACTCTAAATAGTGTTGGGTCTTGTTAATATTAGAAATCTAGAAATGATAAGGATGTTAGCTAAGGTGCTAGCTCTACTACTACTTAGTAGAATTACCTTTCAATGGTGGCTAGGATATTTTTTTTATTGACGCTAATGGATTTTGGTTAATAGCTTTGTCTAACTAACTAGATAGCTACAAGTCCATCTAGATCTTCATCTAGAATTACTACTGCTTAAGGCTTTACTCTTAGGTATGGGTTAGGATATGGAACTAGATTTACAACAAGTTATCAAACTTCCAAAATGAGTAAGGTCAACTTCTACTGCTTAAGGCTTTACTCTTAGGTATGGGTTAGGATGTGGAACTAGATTTACAACAAGTTATCAAACTTCCAAAATGAGTAAGGTCAACTTCTCTCTTGGAGGAGCGCTTCCACTTCAATAGGAAACTAATACAATTGATGAAAAGGGTTGGTTGTTTAAGCAGTGGAGGTAATCCACCCCATTATCATCAACATTTCTGTATTCAAACTATGACAATGATAAGACTGACCCAATTGGATAAAAGTGAGGCATTGATTAATATTAGTGGGATTAGTTATCATTCCTTCCACAAGAGATTTTATTTCTTCAATCTGTAAATCCTCAAATGTGTTTCTCAAAATCCAAGTGTCTTTACCTAGGCAAGAGAAGTGTTGCAAGATTTAGTGAAAGGCCTCATCGAACTATCTTGAAGGGGGTCTAGCATATCATTGCAAGTGATTAGTAAGATTCCTAGTGCCTCTATGGGAAAATCCACACCTTTAAATGAAACTTGAACATTCAATATTTAATATATATTTTGATGTAAATTTGTTTAAATCTTGAAGAAGAAAATAATATACAAAGAATTTATGAATGAAATTAAGAAAACTTTATGATAATGACTAATTATAATAAACAAGGCCTAACCAAAATTTTAAATTAAAAAGGAATAACATAGTATCATGAAAGTTTTTAAAGATAGGTTTATATACCATTTTTTTTTTCATTTTTTTTTTATTAATTTACAAAAACACAGTTGAAAAAATTCTAATTCATACTAAATCTTAGTTGTTTATGGACATTACATCATTATCATCATCATATTTCTTCTTAATTCATACAAATTAAATTGTTTAATATATATATATATATATTATAATAATAAATAATCGAATTTTATTATTATAATTAAATAAATATGAATGTAAAATTGATATGTAATAATTTTTTAAATATTTATTTAAATTTAAAAATTATATTAAAATTTTATATACAAAATTGCGAAATGAAGTCTCATCTATTCCACTAAAAATGTATTTTATTGTTACAAGAAAGTTAATCAGTGTAAAACACTCAAAGTCTTCTAAGTCAATCAAATCGAAATCATATTTCACATCTTCGACCGAAGTTGCATGTCGGTCGAAGGGGTCCTCTCTTTCAACTATGCATTAAGTCGGACAAGTACGTAACATCAGATATCAATAATGTTGTGGAAAAAAGGCACATCGAGTCTCTCAGGGTCATCTTCACTTGAATAAATAATTAAATCGATAGAAAATAGACTCCCAGTACAACAAGAATAAAAAGAATTAAAAATATTATTGGAAAGAATTTCTATATGATTTTATATTTTTTATGGAAAGTTTTTAATATATTATTTTATTATTTTTGAATTTTTTATGTATTGGAAACATATTATAGTAACTAACAAATTTATTAAATATCATAAAAATATATATGAATAAGAATACTTTAGTTTTCAAATCTGATTTAAAATAAAGAAATTAATAAATTTCTATATATTTTTTCAGAAAAAGTAACCCAATCTAGCTTTTTATAAATCTGAAAAAAAAAAAACAAAGTCATCTACACTTCCTGATCTGAAGGAAAAATAGACTGCCAGCTATATAGGAATAAAAAAAAATTAAAAATATAATGGAAAAGAATAGAAAGAAGAATGCAAAGAGACCTACAAAATTCTATTGATTTATCATTTTTTATTGAGGTTTAATATATTATTTATTATTTTTTTGAATTTTTTCCATGTAATTTCTAAACTTCTGTAATGTAACTACAACTAACATAATATATATATGAGAATAACTTTTTATTTTAACATGATTTACAAAATAAAAAGATAAATAAAATTATTTAACCTATTATTTTTTTTTCAGAAAAATTACACCTAAATCTAGGTTTTAATAATCCGAAGAAAAAACAATTCATTCACACTTCCTGATTTGAAGGAAAAATAGACTCCCACTCCCAATTTTTCATGGTTCAATTGAAGAAATCTCCCATTTGGAATAGCTATCAAGTGTATATAGGTTAGTTCTGTTCGGATTGGATCACTGAATTTATGGGACCAAACTTCCCTAAGTAATTGTTGAACCATAGGATTGAGACTAAATATTTGAGACTAAATATTTTAATTGATTTATGGTATATAATTTAAAAGTAGTTAAAATAATTTTATTTTATTATATTAAATTAGAGAGTGGTAGTTTATTTGTGTTAGGTTTTGGAATTTTTTTAGTGTGTTTTCTAGAGTAATTTGTCTAAAATTTGGTAGAGATTTCTTAGAGTCCTAATTTTTAGTTGTAAAATCTTTACAATCTGAGTGTCTTGCTATTTTCAGGGTGTTGAATCCATATATGTAGTTAAAAACCCATTTTAAAAAACAAATATTAAGATTTGGCCAAAAAAAATTGTCCCATTGTAAATGAAATTTCAAAATATAGCATGATTAGACACACTGAATTGAAGAAGGTAAATGAGTTTGAATGTTAATCCATGCTAAAAGGTTCAAAGCTTCATTCTATTAATATTCACCAAAGGGTGACATTAGTTGATTTCACAAACTATTTGTGAATATTAGGGAGGGAGAGGAATTTAGTTTAATTCAACTAGGGTCAAAGTCTTAGTTCAATTTAAGTATTATCACACCACTTAAGAATTTGTTTAAGCATAATTGATAGTGCACTAGATTTTATTTAAACTCAGTTTTTTTAAAGAATGGAATATGATGGGTAAATAATCTGTTAGGAATATGTTTTTTCATCAAAGAAAGCCAACTAAGAAACTGATTACGATTATGATTTGACTAGCTACAATCTTTATTATGTGGATTTATAGGATGCTGTTTTATATTTTGGGGATTTCAATTGTACACCTAACATACATGATTTTATCGATCAATCCATCATAATCTATTCCATTAATATATGGAAAGATTGAGCTATGTTCAAGACTGTGTATAAGTACAACATCACTCCTTGGATTTACTTTTATCATTTTTACTATTTTCCATGTTCGAACATGGTATTAACACTAGTGATTCGGTTTGATTTTTAACAGGTTTCTACAATTTGCTTTAGAGTAGGTGGGCTGTATTCATACCCCTATTCTTCAAGTTAATTTCTAAATTAGATTTACTTAGGTTTAGAGCTGTAATTTAGATAAATTTTGGGAATATTATGAGTTTTAGACTTTGGTTTTAAATAGCTACATCTATGCCAGTGGATATAAGATAAGGAAATTCTATTAAAAAATTAATGTTGTTATTATAATAGAAAATAAATTTGGTTATACATCTAAATATGAAATTAGAATATTATACATAGTTAAAATAATAATGGTATAAGAGTCATGATCACTAACATCTCCATGGAGATTCAATTTCATACAATTTTTTTCATACAAACTGGATTTATGGCTAAACTCAAATTTATAAAGAGTTCAAGGATATGTATTCTAAGATAAATGAAACTCAAGTTATAAAGGTTGAAAAAGAGTTCACATCTCTTAATTTTCTTTTTTTAGTATGTGAAAAATTATTTTGGTAATGAGAAAGAGTTATAGTTGAAGTTGGGTGAATGTGAAAACATAAAGAAATATTATTGACTTATAAAAATGACCTTTCACAAATCAAAGACATTTTGTGATGTTTCTATGTGATGATCTATATTAGATGTTGTTGGATATGTTCAATTCCTTGTAGGTATACAGTATATATCTTGATACATTTTCCTTGGGTTTTTTTATAGTTTTCTTTTTTCTTTTTTTGTGAGCTTGGGATACATAGTTTTATATCCTTTGTAACTCAGTAAATTAGAATTAACTATCTTGTAGAATTCTTATATATTACAATTTTCGGATAGACATTTAATCCCAGTTTCATTAAATTTGAACTAATTTCAATGTAATTTATTTTGAATATAAGCTAAAATTAGTATTTCTTAAGTTCAAAATTAGGTGTCTAAAGAGCTAAATATAATTTTGAATGTGCAAATATTAAGTTCCAAAATTCTAAAATTGGATTCGATTTTAAATTTTAAGACATTAATTTTGCACTATTGAAAATTAATAATTGGATTTTTGGTATCTAATTTTTCACTCTTAGAATTCAATATGGGAATTTTGAATATGATTTTATCATTTTGGAATCTAATATTGACACATCTCAATTATATTTAATCTCTATGTCTGGAAAATATTTAAAATGAATTACACATCATATACAACTACTAGTAATCATGTCTTCATTATTGTAAGTGTTTGTAAACATATAATTTCCTTCAACCCATAAGTTACTTTCCTTCGAGTTGTCCATAAATTGGACCTTCAAAATCCATGAGATGCATGTGATTTTGCTAAGCTTTACTACCACTATACTATAAGCAAAGCATGAAACATGGATCACACAATTTTGGCATCAAATATGCTCATTTTATATGTCTTTATCTTTTAAGTATGGATAAGTACAATTGAGTGAATAGATGGATTGAGTGATTGTTAGTGCTTGCTCATAACAACGACTAAGAGAGAGTTAAAGAACGTCAATCTAACTTAGTCAATTAACTAGTTAATATACGTTTGACTCTTCAATGAAACATTCCATTTTTTACTCTTTGCTTTTTTATTAATACTATTTATTTATTTAGGATTAAATCTATTCAGAAATAAGCTTTCAATAACTCTAAATAGTGTTGGGTCTTGTTACTATTAAAAATCTAGAAATGATAAGGATGTTAGCTAAGGTGCTAGCTCTACTACTACTTAGTAGAATTACCTTTCAATGGTGGCTAGGATACTTTCTTTATCGATGCTAATGGATTTTGGTTAATAGATTTGTCCAACTAACTAGATAGCTACAAGTCCATCTAGATCTTCATCTAGAACTACTACTGCTTAAGGCTTTACTCTTAGATATGGGTTAGGATATGGAACTAGATTTACAACAAGTTATCAAACTTCCAAAAAAGTTCAACTTCTCTCTTGGAGGAGCGATTCCACTTCAATGGGAAACTAATACAACTAATGAAGAGGGTTGGTTGTTTAAGCACTTGAGTTAATCTACCCCATTATCATCAACATTTTTGTGCTCAAACTATGACAATGATGAGATTGACCCAATTGGATAAAAGTGAGGTATTGATCAATATTAGTGGGATTAGTTATCATTCCTTCCATGAGAGATTTTATTTCTTCGGTCTGTAGTTCCTCAAATGTGTTTCTCAAAATCCGAGTGGCTTTACCTAAGCCAGAGAAGTGTTGCAAGATTTAGTGAAAGGCCTCATTGACCTATCTCGAAGGGGGTCTAGCATATCATTGCAAGTGATTATTAAGATTCGTAGTGCCTCTATGGGAAAAAATTTCAAAAGATTCAAAATATATAACCTAAAGGACAACAATGAATAATCGAAAAAGGAAATGTTATAATTTTTGTACATGAATAATAAAAAAAAAAATGTTATAATTTTTGTACAATAGAATCTCATTGTTATGGAGCTCATGCATACATGTATCACCTTTTTAATGACATTATATCTTAGTAGTTGGCATTGAAGATCAAATATTTGGTTATGGTGAGTCCGCTTGCTATTTGGATATACAAATAGTACATAACAATACATAGCAATATTACTTGGCTCCACGTATATATCTTCTTTCTACCTACTCCACTTGCTTTTAGTTATTGCCTACATTGCTTCCTCCACTTGCTTGTATTTATTCCATACTTTGCATCCTCCACTTTCCTGAATTTATGAATAGTACCTTCATGTCTTCTTTATCCATACTTGATATGAAGACACAAAAGTGAGAACCATGGATCAAAATTTATTTAATGTAGAATTGATTCCTCATTATTGGGTCGAGAGACACTCAGTATGAACTAAGTATGGGAGAGATGTTGTCAAGTAATGTTAGATTTAAAAATATTAAAAGAATACTTTAAATTAACAAATTAAAATTAGTAATAACAAAATATATTTAATGTTGGCCATAACTAAAAACTTATACTTGCATCTAATTTTACATATTTATAAAGAGTATAAATAACGAAAGCAAAAAAAAAAAAAAAAAAAAAAACTTACTTTTTAATATGAGAAATATGAATTTTTTTTCACTATTATATGGAGTGAGTTAAAAAAGATTAATTTAATAGGATGAATAAATTTAATTTTTTCACTATTTAATATGGAGATGCTAAGAAATAGTATTATTAATATTACATGATGTGTAATTCATTCTAGATTTAATTGACATGGATATTTAAAACAAAAAAAATATTAGTAACAAAAAAAATTACGGTTAACCATAACTAAAATATTTCAATGTCCATATTAAATAAAATAATTTTATATCTACTTTGTATCGAGAAAAATAAAGTAATTTAAATTAAAAAAATGGTATATATACACTTTCCATAACTAGAGATGTGTAATTTATCTCATTTTTAATATGAGGTTGATATATAAGATTTTAATAATATCAATAACAAAGAAAAATTTAATATAGGTTATAAATAAAATATTTCAATGAGGTTGAATAAAAGATTTTAGCATGAAACACATATAGAAACAAAGATTGAGAGAATTCTTATTCCATTAATAGTTGTTTTCTAATTCAATTTTTAATGGAAATTTGTTATTCTTTCGATGCTTAAAATGGATTTGATATGTAATGTTTTAGAAAATATTAATAATAAAAATAATTAAATGTACGCATACAAGGAAAAATATGAGAGGTATGTTTAACATTTTAATATGGAAAACATGAATTATAAATAAATTATTTCAATGTCAACTACATATATATTATACTAGCCTAGATCCATTTTAAGTGTGGATCTACCAAGCACCCAGAGAGTCAAATACATTTTTAAGCACATGTCAACATGCACCTCCTTATCCTATGCATCAAATAAATTCAATGTTAAATAAGTAGTATTTAATTCAAGCATTATTTTTTGTTGATAAAGAGTAATATTATTTTCTTTTTTTGGAGATGGTAATATCATTAAACCTAAAAATTTTATAGCAAAATATTCTAATAAATATTATTTTTTATGGAAAATTGCATTATTAAGAGTTTTAAATAATGGTTGCTTTGTTTTTCATGGGACATTGCATTGATTTCCATAAAATAATACAATATTTTGATCATGATATTTTTTCTATTATTTATCTTCTAGCACCAGTAGATTCCTACCATGCGTCACCGGCAAACGACAAAGGTAAAAGCAGCAATAAAAGAACGTTACCAAGGTTGTGTCAACATGGAGCACGTGGGTCCATAGACCAACCTAAAATTCAAGTGAATGGGCCACTGGGGGCAGACTGGGCCACTTAGATGACGAAGTTGGGTAAATATTAAGGGTTATGTCACTTAGATGACGAAGTTGGGTAAATATTAAGGGTTATGTCGTAATTTGATGATTGATTTTATATTTTGTTTTTTTAGAAGTTTTAAATAGTTGTTACTTTGTTTTTCATTGGACATTGCATTGATTTTATATAATAATACAATATTTTGATTATTTTTAAAAAGCTCATTGTAATTGTTTAAATAATTGTACCAATTACACTTTAAAAAA
>APFE031615934.1:0-35516 GCA_000404065.3 Pinus taeda
CCAACAATGATATTGCTCGAATAGATCTTTCTAATGAGCTATTGTACGCGTCAAACGGATATCATATGCTAAAGTTACGACCCCGGGAAGTTGATGTACCAACTTACCCCCAAACGGGGCCCACAGTTTGGCGTTTCATCTCCTAGGGTTAGGTTTTGGAATGTTAAGGGTTTTTCATTGTGTCTCAACAATAAATAGGCCTTCGAGCCTCATTGTAACACAGTTCAGAGGCATGTAGCCATCACATCTCTTCTCAGAGATAAGCTACCATCGCCCCCTAGCTAGTTTATTTCCATTTCTGATTGTAAGCATATTTTAGTAGTTTCCATTAATGAAATGAAGTATTATTTCCGCTGTATATTTGTGTATATGGTTATCTCTGTAATTTGTTGCGTTCATGTTTAAATCCGGATCATGGAACCGAGCAACTTATGCCTGTCAAAGTCGAGCAACTTATGCCTGTAATGAAACTCCCACAACTCCTAGAAGTTTATGGAACCGCTTTCATATATCACTAATTTTACTCATACGTAGTGTGTTTTGCAAATTTCTTCAGATTTCAATAGAATTATTAATTTCAATTTTTCAAGGTTTTAACAAGGTTGTTCTGGTTCCCTTAAATTCTTCCAAATTCCATTAAATTTTATATAAAATACAGAAAACCCTAACCTTCATATCACTATCTCGCCGCCCAAAATTCTGCTGCAACAAATGCAAGGAGTCAATCAATCCCTTTGCCTCTGGGGCAGGTCGTCCAATCTTAGCAAATGCCTCACGAATACGCACGCAATCAAACCTCACAATATTGTGCCCAGCCCATACTCTTTCTGAAACCAGTAAAAACACAAGACTCCATTTATCTCGTGAAAAAGTCCTAAAATCCCTTCCAAAACATTTTTAAAAAGGAAAAACAACATCCAAATATGACGAAACTCATAAATATCGAAAAATGATAAGAAAAAAAAATCCAAGTTCTCGAGTAAACTAAAAAAATTTAAAAAAATTGTGTTACCGTTCATAAAATCGTAAATTGCATCCACAACATCTTCAAATTTTGGTGCAGTGGCCACTTCGTCACTAGAAATGCCGTTACATTTGACGCTTGTTTCGGAAATCAGAGAGAGATCGTCCGGACTAATAAAAGTGTTGAGCTTTTTGAGCTCTACGAGCTTTTGGGGACAAATCAGAATAGCACCAAATTCTAGTACCTTAAACTTTTGTCCCACTCTAAGAGGTATTGTCGTCTCCAAATCAAAGAAGACTATCTCAGGCCGATCCGCAGCCATTAGGAATACTTCAAATTTCAGACCCTTAAATCAAAACTCTTTGGTGCCTAAAATTTCAGCCAGGATACCTTGAAATTTAACAAAAATATATGAATGGCGCGAACAATACTTGATGCTAGCTACAGTGGCTACAGACCTTGAAATGAAATCCGACGATGTCTGCGGGAACCTAGCATCTTCTTCCATCGTGGCAAGAAACAAAGTAAACTGCCTCAGTCTTTCCTTTTCTTAATATGTAAGTACCCCTTCTTAATCTGTAGGTAACAAGCAATCACACTTTAGAGCAGTTGCTTAATCCATGGTTGTATTATTCTTTGGCCCGTCTAACGATTTTTTTGCCGCATAGGCTGCTAAATCAATTTTCCCAGAATTGTTTAAAAAATCTCCAGAATAATTATACCTTTGAACTATGAATGGCATTTAAATAGATTAATACTCCATTCACCCTTGTTAGCAAGTGCCCAAAGATGACAACTGTGGTAATAAAACAGAATCACATCCAATTTCCGGACAGCATACCTAGACAACATACCTAGGTTTGTAATAAACGATAAATATAGTCCGAGTTGAAACAGCATGTGATGCAGTCGCAATGACACCAAGATGCATGTTGTGACTAGATAAAACCTATGATGGCATGTTAGTCTGTTGACGCATAGCACGCCTAACTCCAACATGCAGTTCTCCACTTTCACCCCTAAAACAGCATATTGTTCATGAGTTGCAAGTATGTGCATCAACAGAAGTTAACAAGTGATAATCAAAGGGCTTGCAAAAGAAAACCTCAACAATATGAAAGCATCTCCTGCTACCAGTCTCTTTGAGCTGACAAAAACACTCCACCCAGTGGTTAGTAAATGCATTCGTGGTTGGCCTGCGACATAATACTGACAAGTTTAGATCAAGTATACACTTTTGTCCAATAAATTGCCAACTAGATGACTGACAATCAACTAAAGTGATGTAATATGCACCTCTAATATATGACGGAATCACCATCGCATTCCATGCAAATCTCTGGCTACCAGCTCTTGCGAAGGAGGTTGCTGACTCATGTCCTGCAGACCAACAATGAAAGAAGGTCATTTCCTCTGCACAAACAGTGGAAGATGAGTACAAGGACTCACTTCATTTCTGAAGGGAAGCAAAATGTACATTCAGTAATAGTATCTATCTCAACACGAACCAGAGGTGGAAAACATTCATCAGCATGCCTTCGTAAAACAGAAAATCTTCCATGAGTGCTAGTATTAGCAGCAGTAAGAGTTTTGCAAAATGAATGAACATTGCCCTATCCTCTGAATATGTCATGCATTTTCATGGGATTTTATATGTTGTCTGCTCGAAATTTGATCTTGTTTATATTTCCTATTTTTATTGTACACGTATGCTGTGTGCGAGTATAATTTCACATGCAGTCGGACACGAGGTGGAGAAGGCAATTGAGATCTACACGTCCATTTCATTTCCCAAGAACTGCTACATTACATCGAACTGGTGTATATATTTTTAGTATGTTTTTTTTGTTGGTGTATATATTTTAAGAATGTTTATTTTATCAATGAAAGCCTAAACGCAACACATAAAAATAGTAGTCAAAATGACAGTGACTTATTACAAATAATTGTGGATGGCTCGCAAATGTGCAAGATAACATTCTAGACACTGAAATAAGGATGCACATCTCCCTCTGGCAATAAAGTAATCTGCGCAAATACTTCATCTGTCTTAGGTTCTCCCTGCAAAAAGATACAAGGGCAATGTAACTTTCGCCTTCCTGTAGACGGGAAAGTGCAACTATTGCATTTTAGTATGTTTTTTTTTGGTGTATATATTTTTAGAATGTTTATTTTATCGATGAAAGCCTAAACGCAACACATAAAAATAGTAGTCAAAATGACAGTGACTTTTTACAAATAATTGTGGATGGCTCGCAAATGTGCACGATAACATTCTAGAAAGTGAAATAAGGACGTACATCTCCCTCTGGCAATAAATAATCTGCGCAAATACTTCATCTGTCTTAGGTTCTGCATGCAAAAACTAACAACGGCAATGTAACTTTCGCCTTCTGGTAGATGCATCCTTTTACAGCAATCCACACTGCGTGCTACTGCAATCTTGAATTTCAAAACTTTAATTTAGAGATTATCACAAAGTCCCAAAATCTAGAGAAAATGAAAAATTATAGAAGAAATCGAAGCGGAGACCAAGGAAAATCCCAAATTTAGCAAAATTTTGTGCATCTGGAAGCAGAAATTGATTTATAAAACAGCAACGAGGGTTCGCAAAAACCTGAAGAAAATCCTATAATCCAAAACTCAATCGTTCTTACATGCTCGAACCTTGGACTTCCTTGAGGTGTAAAAGAAAAAGAGGATGTGCGACCTGTTGCTTATGCCATGTCCAACAGGTTCGAAGCGCCTGCGCCATTGGTAGTGAAATGACGAGCTTTGGTCAAAAACTAGCTTCTAAGGAGAGCACTAACAACTGGATTTTGGGCTGCTTGACACCTGCAATGCAGAAAACACCTGCCATTCATGTAAAAACCGCATATAAGGAACCCACCTATGTTCAAATGGGCAGGTAGGGACCCACGTATGTCAAAGTGAAAACGAAGGAGAGAGGCCGCACTGAGGCTTATGCCATCCGTCTTTATACCCAAACACTAATTGTATAGTCTAACTTAAGTGCTTACTAACTGCATGGTGAAACTGCTAGCCTAAGAACCTCTGCCTTAGCTTTCCAGTTCTATCTATAACCCCATACTGTAAGGCTAATGTATGGCTTTCTAATCACCCCGTTGTCGTTATAGAACGAGGACATGTATTCTAATAAAAGGTAGGGGCTGAGTTGAGTAGTGGTTTAGCAGTGTTTTGTTGTTAAAGTAGTTTTGTTGTTAAAGTTCTATATTAACTGCTGGCAGGGACTTGCTACTTCCCAGCCTATCTTGTTTTACATGTGTTGACTTTTTGAATTTATAGGAAGACACCTAAGTAATTAATTTTTACCAGAAAATTAAGAGAAGTTATCTCCCTTTTATTCCCCAAGAGTTGAGGAACTCAGGGGAAGAGAGGAGCCGAAAAGAGAAAAGAGGAAAAGGAGGATGTTGCTTCGAGTAACTCCAAAGCTAGACTAAGAGCCAATGGAAAACACCCTGGATTTAAACCTGGTCTATTATTTAAAATATTTGAGGTTAGACTAAGGATCATCGAAGTTATCTCCCTTCTATTCCCCAAGAGTTGAGGAACTCGGGAGGAGAGAGGAGCCGAAAAGAGAAAAGAGGAAAAGGAGGATGTTGCTTCGAGTAACTCCAAAGCTAGACTAAGAGCCAATGGAAAACACTCTGGATTTAAACCTAGTCTATTATTTAAAATATTTGAGGTTAGACTAAGGATCATCTTGATGCCAGTGAATCAAATGCTACAAGAAAATAAAATTGTTATGGGAGAAGAATCATGGGGGAGCATCATGCTCTATATTTAAAAACCTAGTCTATTATTTAAAATATTTGAGGTTAGACTAAGGATCATCTTGATGCCAGTGAATCAAATGCTACAAGAAAATAAAATTGTTATGGGAGAAGAATCATGGGGGAGCATCATGCTCTATATTTAAAAACCTAGTCTATTATTTAAAATATTTGAGGTTAGACTAAGGATCATCTTGATGCCAGTGAATCAAATGCTACAAGAAAATAAAATTGTTATGGGAGAAGAATCATGGGGGAGCATCATGCTCTATATTTAAAAACCTAGTCTATTATTTAAAATATTTGAGGTTAGACTAAGGATCATCTTGATGCCAGTGAATCAAATGCTACAAGAAAATAAAATTGTTATGGGAGAAGAATCATGGGGGAGCATCATGCTCTATATTTAAACCTGTTCTATTATTTAAAATATTTGAGGTTATACTAAAGATCATCTTGATGCCATTGAATCGAATGCTACAGGAAAAGAAAATTTTTATGGGAAAAGAATCATGGGGGACATCACCACGAAATAGCCTAATCCTCTTTGGTGAGGAGGAAGGTCTTACCTGTAAA
This sequence comes from Pinus taeda, assembly GCA_000404065.3. Lineage (NCBI taxonomy): Eukaryota > Viridiplantae > Streptophyta > Pinopsida > Pinales > Pinaceae > Pinus > Pinus taeda. Next base: position 5,335 of record APFE031615934.1, read on the forward strand.
TTTTGGAGTCTCGAGTGGCAGATAAGTGCTTATAAAACTATTTAGTAGTATACATAATAGTAAAATCTTAGTAATTTGTTATTTTGTGTTATACAATAGATTTAGATGTAGATTAGAAACTAGGTTCTAGTGAAAAGAACAATAGGGAAAAACAAAACTATTGTGTGACTATAATTTAAAGAAAAGGTAACTTTTTCTTGTTTTCCGTACAAATAAGATTTACAAGAGAGAGGTTAAAGATAGTATCTTAGTTCTTATTCTTGGCCAAAAAAAAGAAAGAAGAGTTACTGTGATGGAAGGTATATTCTCTATGATTAAATGAAAATCTTATCTAGAGAAAGACAAGAAACTAAGAATAATTGTCATATTAGTCCCTTAGAATTAAATATGCAATGTATAAAAGAACTTATTTTATTTGTGTGTATTGGAAGGAATAACAGATCAAATTGGGAAAACCTTATGATCTAAGGTATTGTTTACTGAATAGGTAGTGTTACCAAGTAGGATTTCATTAAACCATGAAAAATGCTAACTCATGGATGGACAAATGAAAGGAAAAATAGAAACACTTATATTAATTATTTAACATGTTAAAAGAAAAAATATTCAGTATTTTTAATTTAACGAGCGCTAAGGAAGGTCGAGGAGGTTATGAGGCAAACTAAAGAAAAGAAACCCCTCTGGATTTACCTCTCAGAGTTACTGACCAGGAAACTAGAAATAAAAGAGTAAAAACGAATTTAAGGTTCTAGGGTTTAATTTCTACGATGGCAGAAATCCTCAAAACATTCACTCAAAAACCCAATAGTCCATAAAATCCCTTGGAGGTCAGGTTTATGAGGTGGAGAAACTGTCAAACAAAGCAGAGCCTATTGTTATCCATGTTATCCATGGATGGTGTGAGAGCGACCTATCTGTAAATAAAAACTCAAGTCACGTTAAAGCCTACAATTACAATTTAACCCATGGCATCTTACATTAGCAAAGATTCAGTAAGGGAAAACTACCGAGTAAGCATAAATAAACCTTGGCATCCTACAAGCCTATGAAGCAGATCGTAAAAGCCTAGGAACTGACACCACTAACCAACAAACTGCAAACAATGGAAATTTCCTTAAGCAAACGCATAGACATACTCATAATTAACGGAACTCATGCGCAGAAACTCTGTAACGAAGAAATCGTACTTGGAAACGAATGATAGAGGAGAAAATTGTTTTTTGAGTGGAAGCGGTGTCAGGGTGTTGATGGGTAACCTCGAATTCCAAGCCGAGGAGGCCACTGGAGCCATAATAAGCCGCTTATTGATAGAAGCGGTTGCAAAGAAAAACCCTCCTATGTCAAACGCCAAGAGAGAGATTGAAGCAAGGGTTAGGTCAAACGGTTACTGGAATGCAACCCAAACAACCAGCGACCATGAATTGAAGGAGCACCAGGATCAACGGTTCGGGAGCATCTGGACGACATCTAGGAAGGGTTTGGAACCTGGGGCTAGTTGGCCACGAGTGTTTTAATAATTTTTACTGTTATATAGTATATAAACCCATAACCCATGTTCCTTGCGATTACATAATAATGTAATTTTATTTATGATAAATACATTAATGTTTTAACACATGATGGTATGTGCAAATTTTATTAAGCTAGGTAAAAGTGCTTAGTTGGAGCTTGTTGTTTAATTCTTTTTATTTTCTGAGTTGATTCGCGTAATTCATACGAAGTAAAAGTAGATGGGAAACGTATTTAATTTGATATCCAACTTTACATTGAAATAAAGTAATAGAAAATAAAAATAAAAATATTTTATTTTTAGTATGAGGAAGATATGTTATTTTTACACACATGACATAGGACATGTAAAATAGTATCATGGATAATATATGATGGGTAAATCATGATATGTTGCATTGAAATGTAACATTTAAAACAAAATACATGGTATGTAAAATGATATCATTGATATTACAAGATAGGTATATCATTCTAGGTTCCGTTGAAATGTAATATATGAAACAAAAATATATTAATAACATAATTTTATGTCAATTTTATATAGAAAAAAATAAACCAATTGTGTGGATGGACATGTCTATTTTGAAATTTTAATTTAATTATCAATATTCATTAGGTGAATGGTAGGTATTTAACCTCCATAAAATATTCAATAATAGTGATATTTAATTCCAAAGAGTCAGATTTATTTCCAAAGTAGTTATGGTTTTTTTCCTTTTTAATTAAATTCATTAATTAAAAAATATTTATTAATAAAAATTAATTATTTCATTAATAAATTCTTTATAGTGCAAGGTATGATGAAGCTTTGTAATTCCTTCAATCTTTAATATGGAATTGATATCTAACATTTAAAAGTTATTAGTAACATACACAAAGTTTTGAAAATTCTTAATAACAAAAATAATTCTATATATTATACAGAATTAGAAAGGGGAAACATTTAAAACGAAAATAATTCTATATAATATACAAAACAAGGTAGTTAAAACATTTTATTAAGTAAAATCCATCTTAATGCTATGTCTACCAAAAGCTAAAAGGATCAATTTTCTCTAAATTCCAACTTTTATTGGTTTTGCATTCAAAAATAAATTTATATCGTGAGAGATTTGATCCCTCTCATTACTGTATAGATCTAAATCTATTTTAATATATACTCATAGTTAAATTCAATTACTAATATATACTTTTTTTCCTTATTCTATTGAATATATAATTAATATATACTTTCTTTCCTATCCTATTCAATATATATTTATAGTTAAAATAGAGAATTAAAATAGAGAAAAAAATATATAACCATTCTAAAAGCAAGATGTAAAATTTTATGTAAGCCATTTCATATACCATTTTATATAAATAAGATAAAAGTCAACCATGCCACATAGTAGAAGACTAAACACTTAATTTAGAACACTCCATAAGGACCAAGGTTAGAATTTCAAAAAAACTTACCTATCAAATTGGACAGTTTTTACACTTCTCCAATCTTGCAGTTTCAAAAAAACCTTGATGGTTTTGTCAATTTCAGTAAATCTTTGTATTTGGCCGTCATGTTAGACCACTAATCACAACGACAGTATGACGACGATAGTCGGCGTAGTCATCAGTGTTAGTCGGCGTAGAGCGGCTATAATTCAGCAGATATTTTAGGCATAGTTTCTAGAATCCATTGACAAATGGGAAAGCTTCCTGAAGAAGCTACTGCCCCATCAAACTCTAGAAGTTTCTCTGTTGTATATAAATATATGTTCAGACATCAAATCAAAGTAAGTTCTGAATTGTTTGTGTGTGCATCTTAGTAGCTCTTCTCTCTCTCATATGGTATCAGAGCCTAGGGGCTGTGAGGTAGCGATCTTCTATCCATAGTGAGCGTTTTTCATGAGAGAGTAAACCCTGTAGTGCCAAGCTTAAGGTGAGCTGTGTTTGGGCATAGTTGAGTGTGCTCGTGAGCCAAGGTGCGTAGAGGACTTGGTGGTATGTTCAGTGCTCGTTGATTGTGAAGTGCCATGAGAATTGTGCTGTTGTCTGTTTGATGTTAAGCATGGCTGAGAGGTCTCCCTGTGGCGCTGTGTGCGCAGTCCAGCTTTGTCCAGAAGATAGAGCTCAGGTGAGCTGCTTGGAGGAGGCCGAGTGGTGAATCACTGCATGAGGAAAATTGTAGTGCTGAGTGTTTAGTGAAGTCCTGGAGATATTGTTGTGCAGAGAGTGTGAGCGCACGCTAGGTGATAGTTCATTGGTGTAAGTTCGAGTGCTGCCTGGTTGAGATTTGAGAGATTAAGGCTCTTCTGTGAGAGAGAGTTGTGTGAACTCTTGAGACAGTCATATTAAGCTTTAAGGGAAGTCTGGGTGCAGTGCAGTGAGTTCTTTTCCTTCTGTAGCTGCCGTGAACTTGCGTGGAGAAGTCATTTAAGAGTGTGATGTTGTGGGTGTTGCCGATATGATCATTGCTATGATGAGTGTGTTATTGTGGCCGTGGGGACCTTGGCTAGTGAATCTATGTGCCATTTGGAGAAGCTGTATGTTGTTGTCATGGAGTAAAGCCGAGTAGAGAATTGATATGTCACCGGAGGGAAACTGTGTGCTATTTTTGTTGTTGTAGTGCTAGAGGGTCAATATCTGTGGGTAGAATTTTTCTTTTGAGCGTGCTGAGGAGTCTCTTGCAGCCTGGACATTTCAACATTGGTGTGTTTCTTGCTAAGAAGCTAGCCATGAGAAGGAGTGTGTGTAAAGACCTGGAGTCTTTCTGCTGAGTGTTAAGAATAGCATGTGAATGCTCGTGGGGCGAGCGTGAGAGTCAAGAGTCGTGAGGAAGACTTTTGTGTGGAGTCTTTAATTCTGTTAGTCTTCAATTCTGTTCTCTAAAGAAAAGAACTGCGCTCTTATCTTGGTAATGGAAAGCAAGTAGATCGTTGTTTGATTTGGACAGTCGTGGACTGGTGCAAAATGAGGTGCACATGTAACTGATATAGAGCCTGCATACTGTAATGCAGTGAGTGGCCAACATCTATGATCCAGTTGTACGATATTAGAATGTGCATGTGTTATTGAATTGCCAGAGTTGGAGAGACGCGATTGAAGATTAGTGAGGTTGTTTATGCCTATTGTGAATGTGCTAAGATTCTTGATCGTGTACAGATTCTTGGTGGTGTGCGGTGTCATGAAGTGGTGTGTGAGGGTGCATAAGAGCACTGAGTCACCTATGGTAGGATGATGGGTCAACAGAGGAGACAGTTTCCGAGAGAATTAAAATAGGTGAAGAGAAAGAATGAAATGACAATAGTTGTAGAAGAATATGAAATGCTTCAACCAAAAGTAGATCTGAATCAGATAGAAGAATTTGAATACACTGATGCAATACTGAAACGATTAATGTCAGTTTTGCCAATTTTCTCAGGTAAAAATTTTAAACTTTGGGCAATAAAAATGGAGGGATTATTTGGTTTAGTAAATTTATGGCAATTTGTTCAAGGAATTTCCATAAATGCCATTGATAAAAGTAGAGGTGCAGTAGCATTGTTTCTCATCATATCAGCGTTAGATGAAAATATTTTGTCTAGTATTTTGTATGAATTTGGTGAAATATGCGATGCAAAAATATTTTGCGATATTCTTGAAATGAAATACAGTATGGAGGTAGTGAGAAAGTTGAAGTTCATAAATGTATTGTTGCTAAAAGTGATTGTGTTGAAAGCCTCATAGCTGGAATAAGGCTGAAAGTATGTCTTTAGCTGACAATAGAGTAGTATGTGATGAAACACCCTGTGATGCAGAGATTTATGAAGTCAAATTTGATGACAATTATGTATCCCATGATGAGTGGTTAAATATGATGCATGAACAACATCTTATTGATGAGTTGTTGTTTGGTGAGAAGAGTTGTCTACCTCCATACACAAATCAAATGCAGGACAACATGTTTGCAACAAAATAATTGACAAAAGAGGTTGAAGACATGAATCAATCAACTATGTCAACAAAAAACAAACGAAGGAATCAAATCTCTTTCCAAAGAGCACGATGACAAAAATCAATACAGTTTTGTTTATGAATCTAACATTGTTTTTGATTGTGCATATATTGACAATCAGGAAGAAGCAACAAAAGTTGAAGAAATTGCAAGCATTAAGGACAAGTATAAGTCCCAAGAACTTGAATTAGATTACCTTGTTCGGGATCTTGCATTGCATCCCAATCTGGAAAAGGTTGTTGACGATAAGTACGTAAGCAAGGAGCAAAGGAATTTCATAAGGAAACCCAAAAAGGTGAAGATGAAACTGCATCAACAAATGAACAAGCATGGACCCTTTAATAAGAAGGCAAAAATGAAATGTTTTTTTGTAAGCCTAGCTTAGACTTAGACCAGCACGGATGTTAAATTTTAGGTCATCGTGATTAAGGGGAGGTGTTAGACCATTAATCACAATGACCGTATGATGGCGATAGTCGGTGTAGTCATCAGTAATTTTAGGTCATCGTGATTAAGGGTAGGTGTTAGACCATTAATCACAATGACCGTATGATGGCGATAGTCGGCGTAGTCATCAGTGTTAGTCGGCCTAGAGCGGCTGTAATTCAGCAGATATTTTAGGCATAGTTTCTAGAATCCATTGACAAATGGACAAGCTTGTTGAATAAGCCACCGCCCCATCAAACTCCAGAAGTTTCTCTGTTGTATATAAATATCTGTTCAAACATCGAATAAAAATAAGTTCTGAATTATTTGTGTGTGCATCTCAATAGCTCTGCTCTCTCTGATACGTCAAATTCAATTCATGCCCGATAGCTCCCTATCCATCATGATCAAGTGGATATGACCCACATCATGGTAGACCAAGTAGATTCTTTGTTGTGGCATAGCTTACAAGAATGCTGTCAAAATATTGTATTATGCCTTCGCAAATTGTTGGTACGAGCTTGCTTTTAATAAGCCAGCTTCATGTTGTCAGCCACGGGCCATTTGCATAGCTGTCTCATAAAGGATTCGCATCTAATAGAAGTCATTATATTGACGGTTGAATTAAATAATTTTTTGGTTTTGGTTTTCAACCATAGGTTTCTTAGATTTGTCCTTCTTCACGTAAAGTTGCTTTTTATTTTAGAAATTATGAAAATTGTAATTTAGGTTGTTATTTGAAAGGATTTACATTCAATGAAAGTGAACATTTATTGTTATTTTGATGAAATAATTATTTGGTTTTTACATAGATATTTTTTTGATAGTTGCTTTTTTTACAAAAATGTGAAAACGATAATTTTAAATCAATTAATATAATCCAAATGTTTTAAGTAGTTTTTAAAAAATTAAACAAATTTTTACATTTGGAAATACATTTTAATATATAAAAATATTATTATTAAATTTTATAAGGAAAATAATAAGTCAATTGAATGGACTACCCTAACATTTATTTGTTAACACCATCATAATCACTCAACCAAATCTGAGTTTAACTATAATTGGTAATCAACACTATACTCATAATACTTAATAATCAAATCTAGTTCATCCTGGGAAAGAAGTCATAGGTCCATATTTGAAATGAAAAATTTAAATATATGTCCATCTACTTCCTCCAAATTTAAAGCTATAGCCTCATGCCAAAAACGGTATTCTTAACCATAATATCCACTCAAATTATACATCTTCTATCCCTATTATATCTTCAAAACTATTTACTAAATCAAATATATGTATAAAACATGAAATTTCATTTTTTTTTACTACATTGCTGGGATATCTATTTATCTGATTTATGCGCTTTCATCAGACAAAATCCCATTTTTACGGAATCTTCTTATCACTTTATATTTCAACAGTCCATTATCATGACCTCAGTAAGAGAAATTAAAAAACCCATCTACCCTGTCAATTCGACGAGTTTACCTCGTCTACTGATGACACGGGTTAGTAAATTTTTTAACACCATTTGAAGGTCAAAACGCCCATGAACACCGTCATTATCTTTTGTTTGTTTCTTGCCCTTGTTTTCCTAACTCAAATGATTAGCTTCTGTTTCTAGTTTTTCGAGCTTCTTCTGAACCACACCAGACCAAAAACCCTAGGATTGTTCAACTGCTTCAAACCCCCTTACAAGTTTCGAATGTTCCCAAACTTTATAAAGTCTGTCCGATATTTGTCAAATCATACAAAGACATGTGGTCAAAAACTCCTTACTGTTTTCTGTTGCTTCTAGAATTTATAAGCCTGGCCAAAACGTGCCGAGTTATACAAGTGCCAATACATCCAGCCTCCAGGTTTCGGGTTGTTAAGAATCACTGAGTTGCAATACGAAGACATTCAGTTCTAGATTGTTTTGTTTGCGATTATGATTTCAATACATAATCTAGAAGAACGCTCTTCACCGTCTTAGAATGATGTGAAGGGGTATCATATGCAGTACACTGTACACTAAACCGATTTGATAGATGAGTTTTAATTCGACTAAGGATGACGTTACCCCATATGATTAGATATGTCTGACATGGTACAATATCGATGCCATGGTACAACATCGTTGTGTGAACGAATGGACATAATTTTTTTTTATGTTTAAGCAGCTTTAAAGTGCAGAGTTCTCTTGAAAATACTCCCAAAATCTCTCATGTATAATATATATTACGAAATGATCAGTTGCTGCACAGGAGAATTGGTAGTGGGAAAGAAGGGTTGTAGTGGCTTATGTAGCTGAATGGTGCTTCACTCACGATTGGCTTTGAAGAATGAAAGCCATACTGTGCAGTTATCACATTGATTATGCCTGGAATTACTGTTATTGAGAACGGATCCTATGAACCTTGATTTAAGGGGTTCCCCCATGGGCTTTAGTCGTGCCCGGAAAATTGAAAACACTGCTTCCCCAAAATCGGAAAATCTTGCACTTGCACAGTACAGTGATGTGTGGTTCTACCGTAAGTTTACCTGAAGCTTGGGAGACTGTAGTTCTGATCTCATTGAGCACACTGGCCTTCTGTGGTGGATGCTTGAGAAGTAGATTCCCCACCCCCGCTTTGGCGGCACCAGAGTCTCGCTTTGTTAAAACCATAGGATCTTAGTATATCGACTTGGAGGTAGTTGGATGTACTCTTGGTGTTATAGTGGCAGCTACGAGGATTGATCTTGGGTCTCCCATAGATTAGGACTTGCAGTTACCAATTAAGCATGTGGTTAAAAAAAAAAAATCTATGTCACTTCTATATTCATGTCCAAATTATGTAGGACTCTCACATATTAACCATGGTTTACAAAATATTTTTAATGACCTCCCTAAGTAATCAAATCAAATGTTATAAGAAGACGGCATGATATAAAGTAGATATATCTATGAAAATTTTCCACTTGCACATTGATAATGTTCTCGATAAGGAATTCTCACTTCTGTATTTTAGTAGAAATTTTTCAAATTTATGTAGGACATTTACATATTAATTTTCATAATATTTTATCTAGTAGTTTTACTCAATGAACCTCTCACATATCACAATGAACCTCTGAGATATCACTTGTATTAGTGGCATACTAAACAATATCTCTAACTTGACTAGGTATTGAAAAATACCTTTATAAATTACATTATTTAAGGCTCTACCAATACTAACCCACTACATCTTCCCAATAAAAAAAAACCCTATTTGCATTAGATATTGTAGGTATCCATTTTTTTATTGACATTTTTCATACCCTTTATATTTTTCATTAACTTTGAGTTCCATTTTTTATACCTTACAATATAAAAATCCTTTACCATGTACATATCCCCCATTATATTATGTCATTTTTTATGAATATATGTCCCCTAATATGAATGCACTTGCTATACATATCTCCCATTATATTATCTCATTTTTTCTGAATATATATCCCCCAAAATGAATCCACTTGCTATGGTATTGTTCTCCAAATGAAGCCCTCATGGATTTTAGTGACCTCACTAATTAATCAAATCAAATGTTATAAGAAGAGTACATGATATAAAGTAGATATATCTATGAAAATGTATATGATTTTTTCATGTATACATTTGTTTTTAATTCATTTTAATTTCCTATGGATCATGGGATCAATTTTAAAGATGTCTCTTTCTTTTAAATATTGATTGCTCTAAATTTATGGTATGGTAAAATTAGAATGATATGGAATTACACTACTTATTAACATGTCATGTGTCTATTCCATGTTAAGAAAAAGAGAAAGAGAAATAGAAATACATCATTGGAATATTTTTACCATAATGCATAAAAAATTATCAAATCCTTTGTGGTCTAAACATTTCCTCAACCACTTATCTCTTTGTACACATATAAAATCTTAGTTAAAATGGATTTGGAGTCGGTTCTTAATACCACATGCGGAGCTTTGGCGTGCATCTGATAATTGTGTAAAATTCTAAGCCGTCTTGCAACGTGTTAAGCTAGAAATCCCTTTGATGCCTCACTTCCTCATCATCCTGGGTGAGTATCACACCATTGGATCCTAAAACAGATTCATTTCACTAAAGAATTCAAGTGGATCTTCCCTCCCTCTCAAGGGTTGAAGCCTATATTATGGCGATAATCCTAAACTTGAGGGCGCATGAAATAGAAAATCAAGAAATGCATTTATATGAGCATACCATTTGCATCAATAGCAGGTTAATTTGTTATCCAATCCTATGAGATTTTTGTTCTCTACACTCTTTAGGCATTGCAGGTAATAGAAGTAGATTTTCTAGCATTAATCTAGTTTACATGCATAGGTGGTATTTCCCACGTCCTCGGCATTACTATACAATCAAGTCTAAGGATTCTTCCTAATGTGGAACAAGATATAGAGTACAGGTTCATTTTGTAGCTATTCAGTTGGAGATATTCGTTACAATGGATCTAGGGTTTCTCTAAACTATTATGCATCTCATCCTTCTAAGTTGGTTCTCTTGTCCTTGTCTCACTAAGTTATCTATCCTTTACCTTCTTCCTCTTCCCAACCCCTTACATTATACATCCTTTACCTTCTTCCTATTGGAGGAGTCCACTCCCTTGGTCTACAATTATATCTTGGTGAGATACATAATTATGTTGCATATTCAAATCATGCTTTATCAACTCACAACATAGGTCACCTCCTCACTAGAGATATCAAGGTCCTATATAAACAATAGTTCAAATAGAAAGATGATGAAATCAGTTACATAGGAAAATGGAAAATGCCACCTCTATATTCTCTCTCCATGACATAGTACCCTCTTGCCTCATTTGTGTAATTGGCCTCCTCTAGGTATGTGCATCTTGTTTCCGTCCTTCGGGACCTAAATGTCAAAGTGTATGAAAGAGAATGAGGGGCTCAATTCAGAGTTTTTATGTTGGTTTCAATGGTTATTAAGTATGTATTTTAAAGTCTGTAGAATTTGAGGATGTATTCTTCCAAAATGTTTAAGTCTAAGAAGAAGAGTGAGAGGCTCAATTCACAAAAAAAAAATTATATTTCTCTCAATGGCTACTAATTATCTATTTTAAAGTATGCAGAATTTTGAGAGTTATTCTTCCAATATATAACTTTTGAAACTTAAAGGAAGTAGAGACACGGTCCATTTTTTTTTACGTATAGTCTTTGTTCATGTCTAATATGGCCAAAATTTTGTCTTTGCAATATGCCATGAACAAAATGTACTGAAGGTGTGAGGTTAAGTCATAGCGTTCTATTAATAAGATTCTTTAGTTACGTTTAAACAAAATTCCACATATTAACTTTATCTTAAATATTAAAAGATTATAGATCTCTCTGATTTTCATTAACACCCATTCAAATATTTAACTCATAATTCTTTACTATATATATATACTAAGTTGCACAAAGTTTTTGGACACACAGGTACTTCTATACAGAAAGGTATTCGGCAAGGCTATAAAGTATTGCCCATGTATTGTTCAAATTTACAGGAAACATCAAGTATGAATACACAAAAATATAATATATTAAAATTTAAAAAAAATAAAAAATAAAAATAAAATATTTTATTTCCACCTAAATCTTGCCAATCAAATTCCATCTTGCAAAGAAGGATGCAAAAGATTGAACTTTGAAACATTTCCAAAATAATCAAAATATTAATCCATCAACAATTTCTCAATCAAATTCCTTCCGAGCAAAGAAACATGCAAAACTCCCAAATTGGTAAAAAAGTTGTTATTACTCAATTATTAGGTGATTTCATGCAACACTATATGTTAAGTCATTGGTTCAATTCTTCGCCCTCGATGTAACCTCACCAATATTATATATATTACATCTAATTATAATAGAGATAAGAAAAAATAAAATATATATTAATAGTAATTAAAAAAATTAAAACAATAGAGTTTAAATCCAATGTTATTTTAAAAAGAGTTTGTATAATAAAATTATAAATTTCCAAGTTAATATATATTTTATACTTAAATAAATAATGAAAATTAAATTAAAAAATGTTTTTTTAATAATATTTATATTTCATAATTTCAACTATTTTTCTTTTCTTTAGTATTCCATCTTTTGTCCATTCAACTGAGGCGATAATGATGGTTTTTCTAGTGGCCAACAATCTTCCTAAATCCTTTTATATCAATCTGCCATCCGCGTATATGAGGAGAATGAATAGCTTTCCAATGACAAGGATCAGGATTGGTGAGGTGCCTCATCTTCATTTGGATAGAAGGGATTTCTATAAACTGGTTGTTTCTCTTAGTTTGAGACCCATATCCACATCTAAACCCAATGGCATACCCTTCCCTTCGAACAGCTCCATCAGTTTAAGCAACACCCATGCTAGTAATGTCAAATACACCTAAGTTTGCACTTAATCATTGCAGTGAAGCTCCCAAAATGTCAAAAATCGGTTGCAGTGAAGCTTCCAAAAACCTCCAAAGTACTCGTTGAAGCTCCTGACAATTTTGGAGCATTTTTTATTCAACTCCCAAGCTCCCAGGATTGGGGGAGCTTCACGTAACTTACTCTCCAATGCCTCGGAGTGGTAGCCGTGTAACTATATATATATATATATATATATATATATATTATATATATATATATATATATATATATATATATAAGTGGAGAATATACTCAATAACTATAAAAGAACAAGTTATATATATAATTTATATTTAAAGTAGAATATTAGATTTAAATAACTATTTTTCTCCTTCATATTGAAATATTTTTTTCTATTAATATATTATTAAGTTACACATACCAACTCTATATGAAGAATTGAATGAATTACAATTCTCACTCATTGGGAATAGAAAGTTATAACATCATTTTGTGTAGATCGGGCATTGAAATATTTTATTTACGAATATTGATATGTTTTTTGTTATTAATATTTTCGTCAAATTCTAAATCGTTTGCTATTTTCCAAAAAATGAGGAAAGCATTGTCTATATTCCAAGAGAAAGAGGAAGTGTTTGCAATTCTAGGGATTTGGTCCCTCTTGGTGCATGATAGATCCAAAGATAAAATAGATGATAATGATTAATATGCCATATGTTAAATCCTAGTTTAGCATGGCATGAAAGCCTTTATTCCAGTTTTAATCACTTTCCACTCATAATAGATGTACAACTAAGATGGAGCTATGTTGGTCTTGGTATGCGCAAAAGGAATTAAACATATTGTTAGTACTAACAACAAAATTTTTATATATTATAACCACCATGAATAGAGAATGATCATATCAATTTTGATCCCTTTTGATGATGACATATCGAAAGTTAAAATAGTTTTCCATTAATTCTTTGTATGACACATGATAACTCTATGTTGACCATAAACATACCATTCAAATGTTTTAACCATATTTTTTGCTTTGCAATCAATCTATAGATATATATATATATATATATATATATTATATATATAAATATTATATATATATAAATATATATATATAATATATATATATATATATGTAATATATATATATATATATCATTAGAGAGATATAGTTGAAATGGGATATTGAAATATTTTACTTTAAGTGACATTCAAATGGCATATTATAACTATTATAAGTGTTGGTCTTTTTTTCTTTTCTTTTCTTTTTCTTCCCTTGCATTCAATGAAACAATTTTTGTTATTTAAGTTGCATATTATTAATGCATAAATGAACTCAACACCATGAAAAACCCCAAGGAACTTGAATTATTCACATTACATAGCTCAAACATATAATCTTGGCAAATCCCTACTAGATTTCAGGAAAAATTGAATGGAAGATATGCTTGGAAAGGGGCCAAGATGTCTCATACTTGAACTATGTTCATTTTAATATCTAATTCATGGTCGATATTAAAGTACTGGTTTTTGTTATTAATAAACTTTTAAATAACACATCTGTAACTCCATATTAAAAATTAAATGAACTATGCATCTCCCTCGTATTGATAAATAGTACATTATAACATTAATTTCTTCAATTTTGCATTGGAATATTTTGTTTATAGTGCTAAAATTTAAATCTTATATTATATTTTTTATTTTGTAAATGTTATGTGTAACATCCGTGTTGAGAACACAAACAAATTAACATATGTTGTTTATATATATATATATATTCCTTACGAAAAAAATATTATATTCATAAGGGATAAATCTACATGATAATGACTAGGAAGGGTTATACTTAGGTTTATTCAACTAACATTGAAGACAAACCTATAGAAAATGTTTAAAGTATCACATTTTAAATTTATTTGCTTCCATATAAGGGTCAAATAAATGTCCATCAGATTAATCAATGTTTCAAAATTATAGCTTGATGAATGGTTCTTCTTATACTCCTTTATATAATAATCAAAATCCATTTGTAGAAAATACATTAGATATCATAAAAATGGGATAAATAATTAGAATCAAAGATCCACAGATTCAACTCCCCGATCAAAAAATTGAAGGAGCCCTAATGACACAATAAGGAGGGACAAGGCTTGTTTTAATAGAGTCTAGACTATATTTTCATCCCCCATGAATATTTGCATAAATGAAAAGAAATCGAAAGAAACAAAATATTCTTGATGTTCTCAAAGAAGTGGGCCAAGTTGCACATTTTCCATTCAAAATTTCAAAGTCGAGAACCTAAATGATTACTAGCTTTGAATTCCCCCATCACCTAAAGCTTATGCACATCTTTCCCTGAGGAAATATCTAGTAGAGTGCTTCAATATAAGAATTATTCTATATTATTTTTACCCCTTCTTAGGGCATATCTAATATGAAAGAAATAATTTTGAGTTATAATAGGAACAATCTGCACAAAACAAATTAAGTAGTGGTCTTAGTTTACTCCATCAAAAATTCCCCCAAGGTCATTGAAATCAAGAGAAAACATAACGAAATACCTAAGAACATTTTCTTTGTGATATACCACATATCACTTGGAGATCAAGATGATTTAACTTGTAGAAACCTAGGGATGGGTGTCTAAGTTCCTCAAAATTGCTTGATTTTCAAGCCCACCAAATACCATACATCAATACACATGGGAAGCATTTTATCTTCTTTAATAAATGGTTTGAGAGCCAATAATTCATAGGTTCCTCTAACTTTCCCTTTAATCAAGAGGACTTTTGATTCAAAAATGAATTTATTATTCAAGTAACATGCATTTTATAGGGATAGCTAATTAAAATGTGAGAAGAGGAATCATCATTTAATTTGCATAATGAACATATCTTGGGCCAACCTACCCCCTCTTTAAACCATTTTCCAAAGTAAGAATATTATCACTTAATGCCAACAACAAAATAGGTTTACTTCAAGGGAGCATGAACATTCTATGGGACACCCCACCATCACTATTGTTTCCACTAAATTGTACATCCATACTAGCTAGGTACCCTGATTTAGTTGTGTAATGTTTGTTACCTAGGGATTATACCACGAGAAAGCCTCCTTCTCTTCCTATTATAGCTTAATATATTTTTAAACTAGCTTACCAATATAATGGTTCCACTCACATGCTTCAGTATTTTTTTGACCAATGTCTCCTTCCCATCTCTACCATTGCATTCCTCTAGCTTGGAGAGGTTGATATTTTTCATTCTCTAAGAATAAAATTTGAACTAAGTGGAGAGGCCTAATAAGATCCATTGACAACTTAAAATGATACTCAAGCCCCATCTAGGGGTCTTCCCCAATTCTCAACTTTATACAATTTTTTATCTTCAACATCACCCACTATCCGACTAGAGGAAATTAAGAAACCAAGATTTATAGAAAATGGACTCCTCAAGGGATTTTTAGTGCTACATATATCAATACCCAAGAGATAAACTTTATAAATATTTTGAATTGGATACCCTTCCCCAGAAAGAGGAATTATGGGTATGCCTCCATAGTCTCTTAGTTATAAGAGACTTCTTAAAATATAAGATATTTTTTACCCCTTGCCCTCCAATATTTTTTTGGGCAACAAGTTGACTCCACTTAACCAAGGGAATTCCACTTAATTTCATAACTAGTCCATAAAAACTTTAAAATGATATTTTTAATCTTAAAAGAATACCTTTTGACATAGCTATAATCAAACTCCAATACACAAAAATACTCTCGAGTGTGGACTTGGGAAAGACTAATCACCCTCCTCTAGTAAGATGTCAATTAACGCATAGAAATACTTTCACTTCAACCTCTTTTAGAAACCACAAACAATACCCAGATCTATAATTATTTGGTTTTAAGAAAAAAACAAATGTGCTTAAACCCTTCTATTGGTTGCTAAATTTGCCCATATTTTACCCACCTTTTTATCCCTTTCATGTACTCATTTCATATCATTGTTAGTCAATTTGTATTCTAAACAACAAAGGTACACCTATTGTCATGTTTGTATGAATTTTTAATCAATGAAGCATAGTCATAGGGGATTATTTCCTAAAGTGACTTGCTAACTTATGTTTCCTTGTAGATTTGGAGGAATGATGATGAAGGGCATGATTCAGCATATGACAACTATTGAGTTGGCAATGATATATTTGGATATCATTTGCAATGGTGGTTCAACCTATCGACCTGCAAAAGTGTTGTATTTATCTTCTATTATATCTCAATAATCGATATGTATTTGTAGGCAAAAAAATGTCATAATCTTAGGCACGGTTAGTTGTTAATGAGATGTATAGGTAGTGATTACGGGGCTGGGAAAGCCACTGCTAGGAGATATATGAGATTTATGAGTTGTAACAACATACTTCTCTAATGATATTTTGATTAATATAATTTCTGATCTTTTGAGTGTTTTATAGTTCTTGATCTTGTTGAAGCCCTGATGAGGGAGTTGGGCCCACTCTCCTTACCAAGTGTTGTCAGATTAGTTATGCGTAGGTATATTTTCTACTATGTAATGATTTCAGTGTGTTGTTGTGAGTCTTAACTTATTGTTAGTCTGATTTTTGTTACAGTTATAACTTGTTGTTACACATTCTTATGTTATGATTAAACGTAAATGTTGGGTACAGAAATTATGCCCTACATATACCTTGCATGATAGCCTTGAAATAACCAGTCGAGTTGCAGATTGACAATTAATGTGTAATTGCGTGAATTGTATAATTCATATATGAACACCAGCATTTGGGCACTGTTTCTGGGGAGGCTATCGAAGGCATGAAAGTATGACCAGTATTGACCACAGGACCATTCTCTTGTCCTAGGGAGGGATGTTTTTCACCCTGATCGAGGTCCTGAGCATAAGATTGTTTTACTTCTTTCATAGGAACTACTCTCTCGTCCTCCAAAGGGAATTTGTTTTCACCCCATTTCAGGTCCTGAACTTAGATTTTGTGGTTGGTTAGTTTTCCTTATTTTGCTTTATTTTTTGGGGCCACTCTCTCATCCTGGAGAGGGAATTTTTCACCCTACTCCAGGTCGTGAGATTTAAATTTTCTTAAATGCTTTCCTTTTATTTTATGATTACAATAACATAGATACAAATAAAAGCAAAAGGGGAATACCCTTAAAAGGAGGAAGGAAATATCTAGGCATAATTACATATATCCAAGAAATCATTTCAAAGCAGAGTCAGGAGCATTGTCACAAGTTGTTGTTAGGGTGAGATCTCATACGAGATTTCTAGAGCAGTGAGATTCACAACTAGAAACTCCCCCAATAATATAAGCACAATTCAGGGAAGAAGAAGTAGCAATCAGAGGATCAAGGGAGTTGAAAATTGTGAGTTCAGAAGAAGAAGAAGAATAAGACTTGAGGAAATTCATTGGACCATTTGATCAGGGAAGTGTTGTTAAACAGTCTCAACTGTGCATTATACAACAACTAGAACTTGTTGAGATTCCATGTTAATATTGGTAGATATTTATGGCTCCTGCAACTTCTTTGATCGAGTTCCTAATTAGAGAGATGAGGGGTGATGTGCCTATGAAGCCTATTCCTTTGACAAAATTACATAACTTTCATGGTCTCTCTTCTGAAGATCCAAACATTCTTGTTTGAATTTGAGGTTGTGTGTTGGGGGTATGACTATATTTCTGATGCCCAAAAATTGAAGATATTCTCCACCACTTTGAAGGGAACAACATTGAGATGGTTCATGGGTTTAGGGGGGAAATCTATTACTACATGGGATGTTATGAAGACGATTTTCCTCAAAAAGTATCAAGACTACTGCAAATCTTGAGATGTTAAGGAGGAAATATTTAAGATTATGCAAAAGGAGGATGAGCACATGGAGGACTTGGTGGAATGATTCAAATACAATTTGAAGAGATTAAGCCATAGTGATTTGGATAAGGACATCTTTAAGATAACATTTCTCTAGGCACTAAGAGAGGAGTCTTTGAAACTTTTGAACATAGCATGGAAGGGAGATATATTAAAAGAACAATTCAACACCATCTATGAATTGTGCATTAAGTTTTCACGTGGAGATACAAGGCATAGGAAAGGAATTTGAACCCTCAAGACATCCAGTGGTGGAGTTACGAAAGCTAAAATTGGAAACTTGTTGGACAACTTGAGGACTAATATCCTAACCACATTGTCCTCACAGCTCGATGTCTTACAGGTGAAACAGAAGCAGATGCAAGCATAGAAGGCTATGCCTATTCTCTTATCTCAATGCAGGTAGAGGCAGTTGCTGAAGGAGTTTCCATTGAATACTATTGAGACCTGTGCGATATGTGAGCAAAGGCATTCCACTAGCACATGTCCATCTCTTCCTGGGCTAAAGGGAAATGTTCAGGGAGAAAATGAAGATGTAGATCAACTATACTTCATGGGATCAAGGAAACCATCACAACCACAACCACATAACATGAATCAAGATATACCTGAAGAAGCCTCTTAGTATTTTAATAATTTTAATTTTGGGTCTATGTCTGTACCTTTTTCACCCTCATGGCCGCAATCCTGTCAATATCCAATGCCTTGGCAACCATGGTTCGCTCAGTCTAGTCCAACTCCTTCATGGTCCCATAATTTGCATGGACCTACTCCTCCTCCGCCTTGATGACAGTTGTCCTGCCTATGCCACAACAACAGTTATAGTTTCCCTCTAATTCTTCCACTAGTAATCCTCCTATTCGTCGATAATGTCCTGTTCACTCCAACCCAAATCCAAACAATAGTGGGGCTCAATACGTTGATACACTCAACCTTCCCACATACAGTGTTTCCACATGGAATGTAATTAATTAAATCTCTAGTCTACTCGGGTTGATAAATACTCAGACTTCACCGAGGTTTAGAATTGTTTTAGCCAAACAAATCTTGAAACTACCGGCCCTATTGGCAATAGTCTGCAGAGCGCGGACTGAGGTCTCACCCTAGGTAGTATGGGAGGGTGCTGGAACCAGGTTTCTGCACCCTTGGGATGTATTAATGAGCTCTAGAGAGTTTGCAAATTGATCCTTTGCACTTGTACTATTTTGCGCAGCTATTCGACCCTCGTGTAGCCCTTGTACCGAGCGCGAAGAGATGTTGTTTAGATCCCTTACCCTTAGTATGTTTTATTATAGATCTGACTTAATTTAGTAGTATTTATCAAGCATTTAATATTCGTAGCAAGTGCGTGCAAACATAAACCTTAAAGAGATGAATAAAACCTTAACAAAAGAATAAACACGCAGATCTATGAATAGATGCACAATATTTCAGAAACATTTATCTTTTATTAATCTTTTGTTCGAGTACAATCTAATTCCAACCTGTGCACTCAGTAGCAAATGTCTGCGCACATAGCTGGGGACTCTACCAGGCCTTTGCGCACACAACTGCAGAACCTCTTCTACTACTATGACCCACGACCCAGACTTACACACTGAGAGCGAATATCGCATTTAATGACTCATAACCCTTCGATTAAGACTAACTGAAAAACTGTCTTCTACACCTAGAGCCTTGCTCTATTTATACATTCCCATGGTTCACGGACCATGGGTAGGCCAACACCTTCTAGATTAAATTACGATATTTTAGGGCAGACTACCCTTTGACTTGACTTATTACAATTCACACTTCACACACTTCACGGGGCCTTTACAATACCATTACCCAAAATTGTGGCCTTTAAGCCCCAAAACGTTTATGCAGGGGATGCGCTGTCCAACAAGCCCACAACACAAACATCGTGACTTGTCCTGAGTCACTCGGCTGGTGTGGTGATCTTTGCACGCAGTTCATCCCACAACCTCTGCACTTCTTTTACATCCGTAGAAAATTCTTCTACTTTCTGGTGTACCCGTTTTGTGCGTATCTTCTATGTTTCATTGTCAAGTGCAATTCCTTGCCTGAATGCATATACGCCCTGCATCTGTGCCAGCTTTCCCTGAATCTTGGTAGTGACCGTGAATGCTTCCTCGAGCCAAGGTTGGATGCTTTCTTTAAGCACTGCTTCTTTCTGATGCGTGACATCCACCTAGGCCTTTAGAGCTTGGGCCTCCCTCATCTTGGCTAGTCGCTGAGTAAGGATGGCCATTTGCATGGTGCCTCGGACATTGTCATAAGCCTGTTGAAACTCCTGTGCTTCCGTCTCCAACTATCGTAGCATTGGGTCTTCTTGCAGTGAAGTTAGGGTGATGACTGACTGATCTAGCAAGCCAGTGCAATCTTCTATAGCATGCTCTATTTCTTCCAACCCTGTTTGAATGGCATGGTGCCACTGCTCTCTGAACTTCAGCAGTGTAGAGGGTTGTGCCTTTAGCCTCAACTCCGTGATCTGCAGCTTTAGCTCCAACTGTACCTTCACAGCCTCCTCCTGGGTCCTACAAACTCTAGCTTCCAGTTGATGAATCTTTTCTGCGGCGAGGATTGCCGACGGCACAGCCAACTCTGGAATGTTGCTACAGGCCTCTTCCACTAGCTGTTCTAATACCTGGTTTTCGACAATCAGGCTGTTGCGCTACAGACTCAATTGTTCTAAATTTACCTTTTACTCACTCAAGACTTGGAGAGTGCGGCCCTCCCTGGCGCGAATCTCACCAGTTACCCCATCCTGCAGCTGGTATAGGGTTTCTCTAGGAAGGGTGGCCAGATTCAATCCCCAGCCCCTCATGTCACCTTTGGCTTTTGCTAAGACTGTGCCTTGTGGTAACACCAAAGTGTTCATTGTGTGTGTGCACACCATCTACTCAGCTTCGACTATACCTTCCGCAAGTTGCGGTGCCATCACTCCTGGGGGTCACACCTATAATGCCTACAACTACACTTTGAGTGCCCCCAACATAGTTGTCTGCTCCGTCAACAATTTTTCCAGGGCATCCTTAGTGATATTGCGAACTAGATTATGACTGTCAACAAGGTCTCCCTCCAGAATCTCCGTTGTATTTATCTTTTTGTGCGCGGGTGGTTTCTCCTGGACACGCAGCCTCTTGAGTTGGGTCAATTTTGTTGTAAGGTCTGTGCATTCCTCTGTCTCTACCTCTCGTATATCTCCAGCTCCGTGAACATTTCTTGACCTTCCTCGGTCACCTCAGTGGGTGCGGTTGTGGTTTGTACCATCTATGTTATTGTTGTTGCCTCAGTCACCTTCTGCTGCATGGACGCTTCAAGTTCCTAACGCTTTCTCTCCACCAGCTTCACGATGCATAGCTTGGTCTCCCTCTTCCTCTGTTGTCCTATGATCATTTCTAGTTCCGCAAATTCTAGGGCGTGCCACTTCGAAAAGCATGATGCCATTACTTCTAAGATTTCATCATTTGTGGCAATGAACAGCAACTTTACCCATTCTCAGGCTGGATCCTTCCACGCGTGGATATACAGGCTATGCATATCCACCTTGAATTATGTTGTGCTTTGTAAATTGGTATATATTGTCAGGGACAAGCATGGCATATGGTTGATCGATGTTCATAAGGTCATCTCTACAAATGCCCAAAACACTTTTATCTCCCGAATCCTCGTCACGTCTTTCGTTGCCCAGAGCGAGGTGTACCTCATGGCCTTAGGTAGGTTCCTCTCAAGGGTGGGAAACTAGCTGTCCACCAAAAACTCCCCGACAACCAACAAGATGGATAAGAGCATTCTTACCCTGCTCCTAGGCTTCCCTATAATTCGTAAAAAATTCATCGCAGAGAAACTGTGCCTAGTTGAACTCGACCCCTTTTGCACACTGCTCTACCAACACAATTACAAATGCTGGCACTTTGTCTGTGTGAAATTTCCTCATGAGATTTCTGGCCAATAGCTGGGTGGCGACGCGCACCCCTTGGTCCTTGATGCTTGCTATTACATGCCCTTGCTTCCTTTTCTATAGCATATATTTGGCCTTCATAGCTTCTATGAGGCCCAAGCCACTGCTCTTTCCTACGATGTCTACGGGATTGGTTCCTTTAATGGGAAATCGTGAAATTCGGTGAATTAAGTCGGCCACGATGGGAATCAGCTCCTCCAACCAAATATACCCATCATGTACAAGACACAGTAGTTGTCGGATGACAAAAATTGTGATGGGCACATAGTGGTAGTGGGGTATCCACCGCAGATGGAGTAACCCAACCTTCTCCACACCACCCAACCATTTTTGCTGCAATAATTTCTCCGCAGCCAACTATGGGAACTTCTCACTATCCTCAAGGTCCCAATCTTAAAAGTTTATATTCAGTACCCGTCATAGTGGTGAACCATCAAACCATATTTCATCTGGAAGAAGCGGGGTCTGGAGTACACTCTTCGCGGCTTCCAGGTTCTTCGGTATCTTGGTTGTTCCTTTTAATGGAGGAATGTATGGGAGTAACTCTATCGCTGATGGTACTTGGGAAAAATTCTCCGCCTCATTGTCCTTTGCCTCAACTTAGGCAATCAGGGCTTGTAAATATTCCTCCTTTTTCTTTATTTCAATGATGACAGCTTTGCCCTTCTTTGCTATTGAAAATTTACTAACTCTTGGGTTCTGTGGTGATATCTAGACAGAACCAATTGGTTATTTTATTTTCTATGGTCATGGTGTGTGTGGGGAGACTTTGGTACCTCTGGTCTGCTTGCTGCCTCTCCAGGCTCCTCCTAGGTCACCTGGGGCTCTGAGGTAACTTTCGTGAATCACACTCTAGTTCTCGACATTGTGTCTACACTGGATACACTCGATCGCGGACTCACGGGTGGCAAGGTAGCTTGGTGCTTGATGTTCTGTACTAGCTCAAATCTCAAATAACCAAATATGGCTTCACAGCTACCCCACGAAATTTTATAGTAATGTATAAATTTGAATTCAACCATTCCCCTCCATATCTGAGTCAGCAGTACCTCCTTGGTGGCAGAGCATCCTAAATCTATCTCTTAATTC
This sequence comes from Pinus taeda, assembly GCA_000404065.3. Lineage (NCBI taxonomy): Eukaryota > Viridiplantae > Streptophyta > Pinopsida > Pinales > Pinaceae > Pinus > Pinus taeda. Next base: position 28,596 of record APFE031615934.1, read on the forward strand.
TTGTCCTAATGGCCTACCACCCACTCCTTTCTACCTTAAATTAGACCTCTTGTCATGAACGGTGACACCAATGGTCACCTCCCAAGCTTCCCACGCAACATCGACGCCCCTTTTGCATGACCGTGATCCCTATGACAGACTGGATCAGCGCAGAACCTCCTTTCCGTGTAGCTCTCCTGTAGACTTGTTTATAGTCCCGCAACTTCTTTCAACTGCTTGGAGCATTGAGAATGTGCTTCCTACAGATAGTTAGGTGGTCGAACACCTAGTATGAGGCTTCTATTTACCTACTAGCTTGGGTTACGGGCACCCTTCAAATACCCTTGCGTCCGGGAATGGTCGCATTCTTCTTTGTGTGGTACACTCCCTTGTTCAGTAAGGTGTGGTTGTAGCCATGATAGCAGGGTTGCAACTCTTTCTAATGCAGTAGTAGGGCTAGTGAGACTTGATCCCAGCTTGCTTAGTTTTTCACGGCCCGCTTGTGCAACTTCAGTTTCCACTTCATTGATTTCTTCGTCTAATGTCACACTTCTCTTCCTCAGCTGTGCCCACTCGTGATCGAGTTCACGAAGCTTCATGCTCCCTTGCCGAAGGTATCCTTGCAACTATCTAATTCATTTACCCAGGTCCTCGCATCCTATCCCTACTATGGGAGCTATGGTCTAGGGATTTGTTACTGGGAATAGTGTCCACTCAGAGCTGCTATTCCCACTAAGACTGGTAGCTATCTTAGAAACAAACAAGTAAAGACTACTTTCGTTTTCCTTTATGAAAATAGATAAGAGTGGAACAAAGGAAACCAACCTTAGTCTTGCGCTTGGTTCCTTACTTGATTCCTCTCCTTCTTGACAGATCTTTGCCGCTTCTTCTTCATCTGCCTAGTTTCAAAGAGCACCTGTGGAATCAAAGCAGCATACTACTATCGAAGAACAGATATCTATATTCATAAATAACATAGGACGAGATATGTAGTAACCATACAAATGCATATATAATCAAACATACAAGAATATGGAGGAAAACTTGAATAGCTTTATTAATATCAAGAATAGCAAGAGGATTACAACCAATAGTTTTGACCGACCATCTATATTCATAAATAACACAGGACCAGATATGTATTAACCATACAAATGTATATATAATCAAACATACAAGAATATGGAGGAAAACTTGAATAGCTTTATTAATATCAAGAATAGCAAGAGGATTACAACCAATAGTTCTGACCCAGCATCATCCTCTGGCAAGAAAGCCCTTCTTCACCTCAAGTAAAGCTTAGATCACCCAACGCTATGAAGTTTCACCAGAAAACCAACAACACTTCTCTACAAGATACAAGATTCCAGCCTCTGGATCTCTGTGATGAGGGATCCATATATAGATGATTGTAGGGGGTGAGTCATCTTCTGGGGTTTTGATTAGTGTCCTCTCTCTAATAGTTCTTGATTCCTCTTCGAGACTAATGATCTCTTACTCATCCCTAATCGAAAATAGAGAGGCAAGTGTCAGAGGGGAAGTTTTTGGAAGATTCCATGATCTTCCACCTCGCAAACTGTCTCTGCCGTTTGTCCATTCTTTCCCATCGCACCCTACAGAGGGGCCATTCAGTATGCATCACACCCTTTACACTGGGAAGGTGATATGCATCGCATCCTCTGCACTGGGTATTCAGTATGGTCCAATTTTGAACATTTCTGAGCAGTTTTTAGTGGAGAACTTTTGGGAGATGATGTAATCAGCTGACCTTGTTCCTTTAGGTAGTGAAGCAACAATTTTACGGATTTAGGATCCTTTAGTTTATGGACATTTATCATCGGGGTGCAGTGCCCAAAAATGTCTATAACAGTTGCCCCCTAAAGCATGAGGTCGTTAATATTTTGATGTCGGGTGAAATGCTTTATCATGAGGATCCGAAGTTTTCTCGAGCTGGGAGGCGACCTATAACAAGATACAATACAATACATTATCTTCACAATATTTTTCATGATCTAGCTGAGGTGGGCATTCCCATGCTTAGCTTTATAAATTCATTTTCATGTACATAAGAAAAACAATCATTTGTGTAGCAGACTGATGATTCAGACTCATCATCCTTTGATTTGGATGATCATCTGTTTGGAAATGATGTACATTTGATGTCTTTATATTCCTGAATATATCGCAGCCTGGATGGATGAAACTAGATCCAGGGTCTTCAAAACTCGTTCAATATTCAGTCGGAGTACAAGTCGATCCATGTGAAAGAATGTTCTGGAGTTGAACATGGAAAGACATCGCCTGATTACCAGCCAATGATGTAAGCTGTTAACAGGCGCGAGAGGAATCACCAATAATGACAATGACCCTAAAGGTACTACAGTACAATTCACGTGGTGTGAAAAACGACTTGGCATTGAACACCATGCAAAATCCCTTGGTCGAAGGCCATTAATGTAAACATGTTGCCGAAAGTGAGAAACTTGCCATTGAGGCATGTAAGCTTCAAAGTACTGAAAGGGTTGTTCCTAGGTCAAATTCTTGGATAATGAGCTGATGTTGACAAGAAGTGACCCATCGTAGGAGGGCCTTAATCAATCCCACATCTAGGACACAGAACGAAGCAAATGATTTTGGAGGTGAAAACGATCTAATGATACAAGGTTCAGGGTGGTGATCATGAAAGAATGGAGCGTGAATGTATTGCAGCGGGTGAGACATAGGTGAATTCTCTAAATGACTTCTCTTGAACATATCGGCGACACTGATGATGGATTGGTAGCGTTAACCCCAAAGATGGATGGTGTGACGGACCAATGGTGATATGACCAGTGAACGAAACAACCCAATCTTACTGGGATGCGGAGAGAAAGTGTCATGTTCAAGAGTGACTTGCTACCAATAAAGTTTTTTCAAGTTTTCTTCCCAATTTTCCGCAGTCATTGTTGACCAGTACCTCTTTATTTTTTTCAAGCTTGAGGAGGTTAACATATGATTGTTCTATAATTCGCCCTTCGTGCGAAACTGTCGCTATATTTTAATGAGCCTAGCGACAATGAAACTCGTTCTCATCCATTTGGATGATTTTGTTGCTATTCGGTTTTAACGAGTTTAATGACAAAGATAACTTGGTCCTTTTCAATTTTAGAGAGTCTGAAAGGGACAGAGAGGAAACTCCATATATTATTTTTCGTCATATAATCCCTTAAGTCTGAAAAAGCGTAAAATAATACGAAAGGGATGAATGCTTGGTAATTTTAACGAGCCGAACAAAACAAGCTCTCGATCTTTTTGTGTATTAATCCCTCAAGTCCAAAAAGATTAAAATATAGAGGAGGGATAGCACTTCCGATGACTTTAACGAGCTGGAGAGGCTAATCGCTTGGTGATCTTTTCATATTTTATGAGTCAGTTGAAAAGAGCTTAAAGGAGACTCGTTTTTTGAGGAACGAGTGATGATTTTGAGTAGCAGTTGATTCCAGGTAAGGTTTGGAATTTTCCAATCACAACAATGTCAGAAGGATGGCTAATAGAATCACTCTTCACAGATGTTCCTCGAAAGGGTAAAAAATCAAATGGAGGCGAATGATCGGCTAAAAAACAGAGTGGAGGTGATGATGAGAACACGACCAAGGCTCAAAAGCTCATGATAATGCATTCAAAATGGTTATTTACTAGAAAATTGTTCATTTTTTAATGAGCTTAAACTCTGGGGGAAACATTTGCTCATTGCTTATGGTTATTTTTTAACGAGCTTGAGTTTCGTGTTAAAACTACTCGTGCCAGTCATATAATAAGGATATCTCATCTAAGATGCCATTTTTTATGGGGCTTTCACCTTTTAAAGCTTTGCCCCAGATCCTTTCTTTATGCAAGCTAGGATCGCTCTTCGCTTGCATGCAAAAAGGTTTGCATGCCCCTAGGTATAGCAAAAAATTCCCAGGTTACCATATGAAAGCTCTCCATCCACATCGTAGACAAAATGCTTCCTTGGCGATGTCTACCGAAATAGACAAAGGTGAGTGGCGTAGTCGCCTCCACTCACATAACTTTTATGAGGGAATCTTATTCCAGTCTAACTCCCTTTCCCTGTCAGGATGGGTGTTGGACCAGTCATCTTCCTCCATGTAAACCTACTTTATACCTAGAGCTTCCCTGCCGAAGTAGGCCAGGGTGCATGCCCCTTGGGTTTCTGTCATATCCTCCTGAATCACTCGCGCTCATTAGGTGGGCAGACTGGAGATCGATGAGAAATTCCTTGCGTGAAAAGACCATTTAGGGATCGCATTTGACTATTTGCTATGTGTGAACCGAGGAATGACAGTTGGTCTACAAGCTTCACCATTCTGCCTTCATGCGGAAAACACATTACTCTAAAGAGTGAGGAGACGATGGCTCCCATGCAATAAATATAGTCACGCCCAAGGAGTATCTTATAATCATGGGTCCTTGGACTACCATCACGATCATGTGAACGGTTTTCATTCTCAAAGTGATGGGAACATTGGGAAGGATCCCTAATGGTCGACTGGTTCCTTTGGCAAAGCCTGTCAGATTTCTCATTTTAGGAAAAAATGATAGCGAACCAAGTGCTTTCCAAGAAGTTCAGGAAAGGATACTCAAAGAAGCCCCTTCATCTATGATGGTACCAGCCATGACCATTTTGTAAGCTTGTACAATGATTCTTAATGGTACACTAGCTGGTACACGGGGTCTGCCTAGTAGATTCCAGTCGAAGGAAACGACTAGGTTGCTTGGAGGTGGGACCGAATAGACGGCCGTATATGACTTTGATGAACTTCCTTCCTGCAGTAAAGCAACGGGTAGACTACCCCCAAGTTCATCGGAGACTGTGTTTACGAAAATAATTTGAACGGTGTTGTTATTTTTCTCCTCGGTGACGGTATCATTCGAAGATGAACCTTCCGAAGGCAAGACCGTGTTAACTGCTACCTTGACCTTTTGACTTTCGTCTGGTATGGATTCAAAGGGTTCATTTTCAATGATAAACGTTTCAGCCGACCACAATGGCGTGCTAATTGGATTTTCAACCAGTGGTGGACTTGGCAAGAGTTTCTTATATCCAGAAGGGAGCCGTGGTGGTGAAGCAGGATGGTCATCCAAAACTCTTTTAGCTTCGTCTAGGAAGGGAAAACGGTGGACTGTGTGATCGCCTTCACACAATTTACAAGGAAATTTGTGATTCCTTTTCTGTCAAGATACTTCACTTTCACTGGTTCATGGTGTGCTTTCAACATGATCATCAGAGGTTGATGACACCGGATTGTGCAAATGAGGAGACTAGTCCCTTAAGATCCGAGGTATGCAAGGACAATCTCGATGATAGTGGTCTCCTTTGCAAATGACACATGGAGATTTAGGTTTAAATAGTGCGGTGTGAGGATTTTCGCTAGATGACTCATGGTTGCCCCCTTTCACTTTTGGTTCTTTCTTCTTCTTCTTTTTTTCTCTCTTTCCGCTTCTTCTTCTTCTAAGTTACTTGATCTTTAGCTTTACTAGCTTTATCAAGTGAAGATGAAGGAGGAGAGGGAGAAACAGATGAAGTAGAAGGCTGGGGGGTAACTCTAGTATCGTCTAGTTGCTAACTTGACTGTTCAAGGATTACGCTATTCTGAACGACAGAGGTAGAGAAGAGCCATACGGGCAAACCAATCGTCAACCCTGGAAGTGACAATGTGGCCATATGGGGTGCACCAACATCTCCCCAAGAGGAGAAAGGACTAGGATTTCCTCCAAGGGGAAATCCTTGGTTGGTAGACTCCATTTTTCTCAACTTAAAGATCAACGAGGGAACTTGTGATGTTATTCCAATTAAAATAAATTTTAGACGCTTTGACACAACTTGTTTTTTCAATTTTAAAGAGTTGAGAAAAAAAAAAAGATGACTCTAGTCACCTTCGATTTTTAATGAGTCTGAAGTGACAAGTGCTCACATGGACCTTTTCTTTTAAGGTGTCTTAAAAGGAACGAAAGAGACTTCTCTGGAAATCTAGGCAGAGAGGATTACCAAACCAATCGCAAAACTGCAGAATACTTTTTACGGTATGGCAGTCAATCTTCCTGAATGCTGTGTTCAGTGCATTGCGATCGATAGGGTGGAAGACACGGCTTCCTAAGGATAAAGGATATAGCCTATTGTGGTCTCCCAATATATACTCGACGGTACGTGGGAGAACAAGCCCGTACTGGCACTTGTCATCTCAGAGAGGACGAATCACCCAACCAATAATGAAAACAATAGTTACCAAGTTTTACGACACCGGAAAACTTCTGTAGCCTAGACTTCTAGATGTTATGCGTTAGGTTCCAGAGCGTTTTTATATTCATTAAATTTATTTTATAGTTGACCTTGTTTAAAAATTTTCCTTTCAGGTTCAATGCATGATGCGTATACAATTCCTAAAATGCAGTCTAAGATGATAAACAACTATTTAATCTTCTCTTGGCAATGAAAATCCTAGCTACTAATGAAAGAAAATTGAGAGTCTTTCAACAAAGAGCACAGAGCACACACTAAATGCATTGTCCTAAATCAAACCAAGCAATCTAAATGCAAATGCACATGCATGTATTTGTTTTCAGCCTTCTTAATGTATAAATGATGATAAGAAAGCTAAGTGAAAATTTGAATTATTTTCAAAGCGACAATACTTAACAAATTTCCTTTCAAAATGAAGTGAAGATAAGGGTGACACTTTGCGATTTCGAAATGAAAACTGTTTTTCGACACTTTAAAAACTACTAATTCAAATTATATACAAGAGTAACAGTATAATCGACTATCAAGAACAATGGGATTCTCTTCTATGCCTGAAAATGACACTTACGACACTTTCAGATTAAGAAACGACAGTTCGACTATGCTACTTCTTTGCAAAAGAGAACTGAAAATGGTGCACAATACATAAAAACACTTACAGT
>APFE031615934.1:36628-145424 GCA_000404065.3 Pinus taeda
TGTGCGAAGTAGGGGTTAGGGCAATGAGTAATGGATGTATTTGTTTGAGAGGTTTGCTGAGAAGATAAAGAGTCTGATAATTGCAAGGGAGGATTGTTTTCAGGGTGGGCCATTTCAGACGAGGAAGGTTGGTTTTCCTTCTATTTTTTGTTTTTTTGACATTCCCTGATGTCTTTTCTTTCTTGGTAAAGCTCACGACACCGTATATTTATTCATTCTTTATTTGTTGCATAGTATCTGCGAGCATGTTCATTATTAGAAGAAGAAGCCATTCGCAAAATTTATGGTACCTATAAGCAAGAGAGGGTAAAAGAAGAATGTTATTTGGAGACAACAACCATGCTATTGTAGGAAAGTGAAAGAAGGGTAAAAAACGCAATAGAAAGCAAAAGAAGGGAAAAAAATCCAAGCTCTGAATAGTTCCATGTGAAATTTTTTATTTGAGTAATGTTTTTGAAACAACATATTAGTATTTTTTCTGTATACATGTAGGTAGTTTCATGTGTAAAGCTGTTGAAAGGGAAACAAATGTGAATTTGTCTACTCACATAATGCTAGGTACAATGGAGAACAAATAATCATTTCAATGGTATATAAGAAAATTTCATAAGAAGGCATGCAACAGTATATCTTGTAAAGTTGTATTTATAAAATTGGACAATAGGAATTGCCAAAAAGAAAGGAATACATTTTGAAATATTCATCTACAATGTTGAGATGTTTTGAATTTCTCGAAGGATGTTGTTGCATTCTGTCGTGAAATGAAGCTTTTCTTCTTTTATGATAACGCATTTCAAGCGTGGAACTTCTTTAAAAGTTTATGTCTTCACCAACAGTGTGAAGATATGATCTATCCATAGAGCTCTAGAGACAATTTCCTTGATCAGTTCTGGATCTGAAGATAATAAATAGAAGTCTTTGGCATTATTTCCAAGAATTGTAGATCCTGCATCTTCGAAAGCAATAGTTGAAGCCAATTCACCAGTGTGATCTTGTATGTCGATTTTCAATAAGTATCTATAATCACAGTCACGTACTTCAGCGTTGCATTTTGGACAGAACCACATCCCTGTATTTTGTGGAATAAGTTTTTTCATGCATTTTTTCCCGTCAACGATCGACGGGCAAGAAATGTAGTAACAACTGTCCATCCCAATTTTTGTTATTGTGCCCTTTAATTGGAAAAATGTTGGTTTCTCTAAGGAATCCATATTGTAAATGTCAGAAATTGTTATTTTTTTTGTTGGTGGCTGAAAGGAGATCTTTTTGTCAAAGATGTAGAAGCTACAATCGAACCTTCTTTTTTAAACCACGACTTTAGTGCATGGGCCTCTTCAATGTCAGGATCTACAAGAATAATGGATCTCGTTGTAGTGCCGATATTTTTTCCATTAAATTCTCCAGCGCGCGCAGATTTGATTGTAATGATGGGGTTATTTTCTGTAGCACATAGGGAGGAGATTTCCTATGACACGACATTAAAATTATCTCCCCAAAAGATTGCATCTATGCTATACCCTGACATGTCGCGAAGTTGTACTATTTGTTTATTGACTTCAGAGCCATCTTTTCTACGTATGGTGCATACACCGGAAATGTCCGTGACAACACCGAGAATATCAACAATGGAGTTGACGTTTGTTGTTCTGATATCATTAATTGATTTTATATTGAATCGCACTGTTGGATTATGTTTTTTTTCATTGGCAACATGTTCTATGGTAGATGTTGCATTCAACAAAATTTCCCAGTCATTTTTCAAGTGGTTGTATTGCTTATTAGCCATTTTTACATTCCCTTTAGAGATAATGTAAACATTTTCATTTTGGATTTTGTGAAAAAAATAATCTGCAACATTGTTGAAACATGTAATATGTATTTCTCCACACTCTGTATCGAACAGGTCGAAACCAAACACTCTATCGGGTCCATATTGATTCTGAAATTGCCGAAGAGTTGTTTTCCTTTGGACGTATTCTTTTATGCAGCAATTTGAGTGGTAAGGGTTTAATGATTTGATGGGAATTTGAACTGGCAGAACGGACGGAGTTGGAGTAGTTGGAAGAGGGCAGTGTCTTTTTGATAAAGGTTGCGGGTCTGATGAGGATGGAGTGTTTTCATTAGATGTGATGGGGATACTCATAGTTTTCGGATTGCCAATTAAGGGTGCAAATGAAGTAGATATTCCAAAGTCTATTAGCTTTATAGACCTACATGACAATTGAGAGTCATAGGAATAACTGTTAGGAGCGGTTGTGGTATAAATAAAAAATGCAAAATTTTGAAATAGGAAATTCATAACAAACTTACGTTGATGGACCGATAGCTGAGGTAGCCCAACTTTTAACATTTATAACAGAACCCTTTTGTAGCAAGCTTGTTGCTACGAGATCATTGAAATCTTTTGGAAGCATGATGTGTTTCTTATGTGTTCCGTCTGAAATTGCAGTACGATATCGCAGAGTTGATTTTTACATTGATTGTATTGGTTCAAGTTCAACAATTTGCAGGTATGGTTGAATATGAGTTGATCCAGATAACATTGAGGGAATTGCATTTTCAGTAAGTTTTGTTGTCATTTTCTGGTGCAAAACAAAACGCAAAAATGTTGTTTTCTCCTCGTAAGATGTTTAAAATTCATTACATTCCTACAGCATTACTTGAAAAAAATATGAATTAAAGGGCAAAGGGAAAGAAGCATGTTCAATTTTTTTTCTAAATGAGTGGGCATCCAAGCTTGTAAACATAATGAAGAAAGACATTTATTAGAACAACTTCTATACGATCATTTTTTTTGAAGCATAGTTCCACCAAGCGAAGAGGAAGGAGGGAGGAACAAACGAAGTAGAAGGTTTGGGGGTAAATCTAGTATCATTTGGTTGTTGATTTGATGGCCCAAGAATCATGGTGTTTTGAACGGTAGAGGTCAAGAAAAGCCATACTGGCGGGCGAATTAGAAGCCCTAGAAAGGGCAATGTAGCCATATGAGGTACACCAACATCTCCCCTAGAGGAAAAGGGAGTAGGTTTCCCCCAAGGGGAAATCCTTGATTGGTGGACTCCATTTTCTCAACCTGAAACCAATGAGGGAGCAGTGATGTTATTCTGATTTGAATAAAATTTATGACGCTTTGACAAAACTTGCTTTTTCAATTTTTAAGAGTCGAGAAAAAGCTAAAGATGACTCTAGTTGCCTCTGATTTGGGTAACTCTAGTATCATTTGGTTGCTGAGGTGTTTGTTCAAGAGTCACGGTGTTTTGAATGGCATAGGTTGAGAAAAGCCATACTGACAGGCCAATTGCAAGCCCTGGAAGGGACAATGTAGCCATATGAGGTGCAACAACATCTCCCCTAGAGGAAAAGGGAGTAGGATTCCCCCAAGGGGAAATCCTTGACTGGTGGGCTCCATTTTCTCACCCTAAGAGCAACGAGGGAACAATGACGTTATTCCAATTTAAATAAATTTTATGATGCTTTGACACAATTTGCTTTTTCAACTTTTAAGAGTCGAGAAAAAGCTAAAGATGACTCTAGTCGCCTTCGATTTTTTAATGAGCCTGAAGTGACAAGTGCTCAGATGGTCCTTTTCTTTTAAGGAGTCCGAAAAGAACGAAAGTGACTACTCTGGATATCTAGATAGGGGGATTACCAAACCAATCGCAAAACTACAGAATACTTTTTAAGGTACGACAGTCAATCTTCTCGAATGTTGTGTTCAATGCATTGCGATCGATAGGGCAGCAGACACAGCTTCCTAAGGATAAAGGATATAGCCTACTGTGGTCTCCCAATATATACTCGACGGTACGTGGGAGCACAAGTCCATACTGGCACTTGCCATCTCAGAGTGGAGGAATCACCCAACCAACAATGAAAACAACAGTTACCAATTTTTACAATGCCGGAATACGTCTCTAGCCTAGACTTCTAGATGTTGTGCGTTAGGTTTCAATGCGTTTTTAGATTCATTAAATTTATTTTATAGTTGATATTGTTTAAAAATTTGCCTTTCAGGTTCACCGTGTGATGTGTATACGATTCCTAAAATGCAGTCTCAGATGATAAACAGCTGTTTAATCTTCTTTTGGCAATGAAAATCCTAGCTACTAAGGAAAGAGAGTTGAGAGTCTTTCAACAAAGAGCACAGAGCACACACTAAATGCACTGTCCTAAATCAAACCAAGCAGTATAAATGCAGATGCACATGCATGTATTTGTTTTTAGCCTTCTTAATGTATAAATGACAATAAGAAAGCTAAGTGCAAATCTGAATTATTTTAAGAGCGACAATACTTAACAAATTTCTTTTCAAAATGAAGTGAAGATAAGAGTGACACTTTGCGATTTCGAAATGAAAATTGTTTTTCAACACTTTAAAAACTACTAATTCAAATCATGTACAAGAGTAATGGTACAATCGACTATCAAGAACAAAGGGATTCTCTTCTATAACTGAAAACGACACTTACGACACTTTCAGATTAAGAAACGACAGTTCGACTATGCTACTTCTTTGCAAAAGAGAACTGAAAATGGTGCACAATACATAAAAACACTTACAGTTCTTTGCACAATAAAGGTGGAATGATGGAAGAGAAGGGGGTTTTCACAGAGATATACTGACCACAGACAGCAAAACTCCTGAATAGAATTGAAAAGAGTGAAGAAAAACCAAAGCCTAAAGGTAAAATCAACCTTCCCTGACCATCGCACGTGTCACACAGGGAATCTAGTATGCAGCGCACCTAGTGCACACGGGAAGTGCGATGCATACTGACTGCCTTGATGGGAGGGTACGATGGTACCAGTGTAAGATTTTTAACCAGTTTTTACTCACAATTTGCAATTCAGTTCAGGGATTTAGGCCGAGTAAGTGATGTTCAGTAAATGTAAATCACAGGGGCTGATCTAAGGAGGTTACTAGAGCCAGCACTTAGGGCAATTAGAATGTTTGCAGATCGATTGTTCAATTTATAAACAAAACCCAGAGATAGAATGAAGCAGCATTGATCTACTTTGCATTTGTATAATAAATGCAATTTGAAGGCTAGCTGGCTTGACTTCATGCTCCGTCTGTAAGTTTATAAAACAAACAAAGATAGACTAACAAACAATCTATTCGCTCCCCAGCGGAGTCACCATTTTGTTACCTGGAATAGTGTCCACTCGGAGCTACTATTCACACTAAGACTGGTAGCTATCTTAGAAACAAACAAGTAAAGACTACTTTCATTTTCCTTTATGAAAATAGATAAGAGTGGAACAAAGGACACAAACCTTAGTCTTGCGCTTGGTTCCTTACTTGATTCCTCTCCTTCCTGATAGATCTTTGCCGTTTCTTCTTCGTCTGCCCAGCTTCAAAGAGCACTTGTGGAATCAAAGTAGCATATTACTATCAAAGAACAGAGATCTATATTCATAAATAACACAGGACCAGATATGTATTAACCATACAAATGCATATATAATCAAACATACAAGAATATGGAGGAAAGCTTGAATAACTCAATTAATATCAAGAATAGCAAGAGGATTACAACCAATAGTTCTGACCCAACATCATCCTCCAGCAAGAAAGCTCTTCTTCACCTCAAGTAAAGCTTAGATCACCCAACATTATGAAGTTTCACCAGAAAACCAACAACACTTCTCTACAAGATACAAGATTCCAACCTCTGGATCTCTATGATGAGGGATCCATATATAGATGATTGTAGGGGCGTGAGTCATCTTCTGGGGTTTGGATTAGTGTCCTCCCTCTGGTAGTTCTTGATTCCACTTGGAGATTGATGATCTCTTACTCATCCCTGATCGAAAATAGAGAGGCAAGTGTCAGAGGGGAAGTTTCTGGAACATTCCATGATCTTCCACCTCACAAACTGTCTCTGCCATTTTTCCATTCTCGCCCATCGCACCCTACAGAGGGGCCATTCAGTATGCATCGCACCCTTTACGCTGGGAAGGTGATATGCATCGCACCCTCTACATTGGGTATTCAGTCTGGTCGAGTTTTGACCATTTCTGAGCAGTTTTTAGTGGAGAACTTCTGGAAGATGATGTAATCAGTTGACCTTGTTCCTTTAGGTGGTGAAGCAACACTTTTAGGGACATAGGAGCCCTTAGTTTATGGACATTTATCATCGGGGTTCAGTGCCCAAAAATGTCTATAACATGATTGTTCTCTGTCCTCCTGGTTTCCTCTCTTCTTAACACTATTGAGTTCATCTTCGTGCTCTGGTTTTTGGTTATGGTCATATAGGCCCATCGAACTACTAGTACACGCAAGTCCCAAGTAGTTCATTCCACCTGGTAAAATCTATTCATGATTTCGCATAGCTTTGTGAATACTTCATTGTGGGGTATTTGCGGTGTGCATCACTTTTCCTATTGCCATTTTAGGTTCTGATTTTTTATCCTTAACCTAGAATGTGCTTGGCCATCACATGTCTTCACCCATCGACACAGGTGGGCATGCAAACTACTTTGCCTTAGCTTCTCGGCTCATGTTGAGGACTACCAAGATGTAAGTGCATTCATCTTCTGCATTTGCACCAACTCCCAATATTGTTCTTGTGTGTCTGCCCCCATCGTGCTGGTGTTGCATGCAACACCCATTCCATCACATCGTACAATTGATGTTCTGGTACTAACATTTCGAATTTGTCTAAGAATTCATCTATGCCTGTCTCCCCATCATGTGTTTGTAGTTCCCTTGCTTCGGTCCTTACGCACTGCAGTGATCTAATCATCATGTTGCAATTTAGCATTGTTACTTTGTGCAACCAATTCTGCCAGCATTCTATTTCTTCATATGAATCTGAAGTACAGGAACTATCGCGCTCCCATGAGATTCTCCCATATTCAATCGGGTTCACCCGATCTTGGTCTTGTGCTATTATCTGGTAGATGTAATCCATCTCATCTTCATTGTCATCCTTGCGCACAAGTTCAATGTAGTGCAGTCCTTCAGCTGGATCTAGTGGAACTACTACGAGTAAGGACTTTTTCTTGGAAATCATTTTCCACATCTTCAGGTTGATGACTCCATTCATATCCATGGCCTAGTCTATTCCTAACAATGTGGGGTAAGGGTTACTATCATCCACAATCTTTATTACCTCAATGTTTGTCTGTGTACTCCCACCTTCAATATCCACTGTTACACCTTGCAATCTTCCCATGGGCATGATATTTTGTTGGTTTGCCATCCGTAATTGAATAGGAGACCACTATAATGCGAGCATGCCCATGCGTTCCCATGTCTGCTTTGGTAACACATTCCCGTTCAAACCCAGGTCTAGGATGACCTGATCCATCTCATATTCACCAATTTTCATTGTCAACCATAATTCCCTCCCGGTGCGCAATGCATGCCTTCCTAGCTTCCCGACTACGTTTAGTTCCCCTGACCCTATGCACCTAGTTATCAACTCTTGTAATCCTTTAACCACCTTATTGTCATGTAGCAGCTTCATGCATGTCTCTAAAATGGTAGTAATTGTAGAAGGATACATTCCCAGCTCTACTTGATCCTTGCTGCCTGAAGTAGAGGCCTCCATGAAGCTCTTCTTAGCTTCGATAAATGTTTCCCTTGTGCACTTTAAGTCAAACTCAGGTTCCTTCGTAGGATCCTTGCGGACCCATGTATTTTCCTTGGGGTTCTTTCCCTTATCTTCCCCTGTGGTTGTGCAGCTTTTGAGCACCATTTTCACTTCAGGGTCTTCTTCGTGTGGTTCAGCCCTCATCATTTGGATATTCTGAGTCAGAGTAGGTTGTAGTACCCGTTTCTCGCCCATCTGTGTGATCAACATCAGACAATCTACCACTTCATGATAAAACTGATAACAATATGGACAACATGTTTTGGTTGGGTTCATACAGTCACACGCGTAGTGCCCAGGTCCTTCGCAATTATAGCATATTAGCTATCTAAGCCCTCTTCTGGGTCCCGTTCCTCCTCATCCTCATCTGTGTCCTTGGAATCCACTGCGCGCTATTGTTGTGGCTCGATCCTAACTTCGTGCCTCGATCTACATCTCGTAGGCATGTGTTTGATCCATCAACAATTCATAACTCGGACAGTTTCGCTCATCGTGGCCCACTAATCTATAGAAATGACAAAGTAGCTGTTATGGAGTCTATGTATACTTCTACAATAGGTGACAGTTATCTGTAGTGTGCTTTCCCCCCACCTAACAGATCACGCACTAGAGCGTGGGTGTCACACTTGGCTGTACCTGTGCATCTGGTCTCAACGACAGTAGTTCACGAATATAGGACAATGATCCTTATCGTGGCCCTGGCCCTTACATTTTATGCACCACACTTCTTCGCGTGCTTCCTGTCGGGTGCCCTATCTTGCTTCAAACTCTGCATCTCCAAGCGTAGGATTTGTAGTTGCACGTAGATTTGTTGGACTCCCAACCCAGGATCCTGTATCGGGGTTTCATGTAGCCTCATCACCATTTCCAATGCTTCTACCTAGGTTGAAATCTTCTACTGTGACATCACCATCCTTAGGTGTGGTGTTAAAGATGCCACAAACCATGCACGGTGCTGTGCATTTATCAGTGTCATATTAGCCTCGTAGATCGCACTTTTTAGCCTCTGATCTAGATCCCATGGGGTTTTTCCTGGAAGCATCGCGATATCTTTAAACCCAATGATTGACTGTCTCTGAATTTGGCCAGCTAAACTCTCTGTTCAACGCATTCTGAATCTCTGATATTCTTGCATTTGGATGATCGCTAGAGTGCTTGATATACCATGTTAGCGCACGATCCTCTAGCGCGCTTACCCATGTGGCCTTCTTAATGTTGTCATCCATAACCCCATGTTCTTTCCACACTGCTATTACTACGAACCAAAACTGATTAGGATCTTCATTCCCTACTCCTCTAAATACAGGTAGCTTGATCGTGCTTACCATGCTGAACTGTGGGTTTGGTGGAGATGGGGTGGATGAAGATGGAGGTGAAGTAGGTGAAGTGGGTGATGGTGTAAGTAGAGGTGATAGCTACAGAATGTGCTACCTTATCAAATTGACCACACTCCTCAAAGAAACCCAAGTGCACGCTTCCTCACTCTCTTGTGAAGGTGAAATTAAAGGACTGTTCCCTAACCCTTTGATCCCTTTGTAGATCTTTCCACTCACCGTTGCTCCACTCATTAATGTATTCGCATAACCCTCTTTTCACATAACATCATCTTAATCCAAGTATTTAGGGATTTGATGTACCTACCTCCCGATCCCTTAAGGAAACGTCATTCTGCTTCGCTATAACTCACAGTTGTGTCTATCACGAACTCAGTGATAAACCCTCCTATTATTCGATCTAGCTAATGGTCCATGGCTTGCACAATCCTATCTTCTAATGCCTCTAGCCTGCGCACTAACACTGGAGTCTACACTATCGGTTGACCGAGCTTGAACCTTCCCTGGCTATCAGCTAACCTCGCCTTCCAATCGTATAGCTCTGAAAAGAAGGTCACCAAGAATATCTCATGGATTTTCGTATATATGTAGCGATACAGCCACCTCTTTTCAGATATCTGCAAAATTCCATTTTCCTGTATCACGAACTCATGCTGCTTATGATCCAACCAATCTTCAATTTTCTTCTTCGTAGGGTTCTAGTATTCTGACATCAAACGTCCCTTAGGCAGATCTCAGTCCCGGTAATGGAATCGTTTGTTGGCCTATTGGGGCTTGACCCAGGTTCAGAAGTGCTTTAGCTAAAGAAATCCTGAAACTACTAGCCCTTTCGACAACAGTCTGCGGAGTGCGAACTGAGGTCTCACCCAAGGTAGTATGGAAGTGTGCTAAAACTAGGTTTCCACACCCTTGGGATGTCTTAATGAGGAATGGAGAGTTCACAAACTGATCTTTCAAACTTGTACTGTTTTGCACAGCTATCTGACCCTCGTGTAGCCCTTGTACCAAGCGCGAAGAGGCACTGTCTAGATCACTTACCCTTAGTATGTTTTATTATAGATATGACATAATTCAGTAGTCGTTATCAAGCATTCAATATTTGTAGCAAGTGCATGCAAACATAAGCATTAAGGAGATGCATAAAAACTTAACAGAAGATTAAACACGGAGATCTATGAACATATGCACAATATTTCAGAAACACTTATCTTTTATTAATCTTTTGTTCCAGTACAATCTAATTCCACCCTGCACACTCAGGTGTAGGTGTCCGCACACATTGCTGCAAACTCTACTGGGCCTCAGTGCACACAGCTATAAAGTCTCTTCTACTACTACAACCCATGACTTAGACTTACAAACTCAAAGTGAATATCGCATTCAATGACTCATAACCCTTCGATCAAGATTAACTGAAAAACTTCCTTCTACACCTAGATCCTCGCTCTATTTATAAATTCCCATGGTTCGTGGTCCATGGGTAGGCTAACACCTTCTAGATTAAATTACAATATTTTAGGGTAGACTACCCTTTGACTTGACTTATTACAATTCACGCTGCGTGCACTTCACAAGGCCTTTACAATACCATTACCCAAAATTGTAGGCTGTAAGCCTGAAAATCATTACACGGGGGATCCGCTGCCCAAGAAACATACTGATGATGAAGTCTCAGAACCAGAACCTAGGAATTCTACTGGAACAACTAAGGATGAGTCAATGTGAACTCCTATGGAACAACAACCCCCTTCTCAAACAATTTTTACTAGAGGATGCCACACTGATCCACCTTATCGTGAGAGACTATCTTTGAGAAGACAGAGTCCTCATCCTAAAGTTGACTTTTTAGGGGAATTGTAAAATTTATTTATCAAAATCCTATTACTTCAGACTATGAGGGATGTACGAATTTATGTCGAAATGATAAAAGAACATTGATCTAAGAAACTTGGAAGAAAATCGAAGGATCCACTCATTATTCACGTTATGGGAAAATTATGAGACATAATGTTGGGGAAGATTACACCTGTTAAGTATGGGGATCCAGGGAACCCAATTATTACAATACAGATTAATGGGGTTGATATCCCAAATGTGCTGGTAAACTTGGGGGAAATAATTAATGTCATAAATTATGTAACTTTGATTACCTTGGGCCTATGAAACCTTAAACCAACTCCCACCATCCTAGAATTGCTAGATCACTCTATTATAAGACCAATAGGGAAGTTAGAAGATATAACTATTTGAGTAGACTCATGGTACTACCTAATCGATCTTTTCATATTACATACCCAATCCCTAGCTAGTAGACATCATTTGATTTTAGGAAGACCTTGGCTTGCAACCGCAAATGTTTACATTGGGTGTTAGTGAGGAAATATGGTGATATCCAATGGGAAAGTTACAAATAATCTTAACATTTATCCCCCTATAGAACCGAGTTCACCAAATAAACCAAGATTTTTCTTAATACAAAAATATCTACTTGAAAAAGGGCTTGAACCTGGAAATGAAGAAATTAGTCCAATTCTTATTATTTGTGAGGCCCTCTATTTTAAGGATGAAATGGAATATGATGCCATTAGTACCTTTATCATCAACCCACATTCCATTTATGATTTAACCCGTGAGGTATTAGAATATTTTATGACCTGCAATGTTTAGGAATTCATTGAACGAGAGACTAAATTTTAAAACGTTCCTATAACTGTACCCCAACAATGTTCCTATAGAAATTGAACTAGGGGAGACGTTGAACATTAATCCTGACCTTTCACCTTCCTAGTCTGAATGATTACTGAAATTCCTTTCAAAACATAAAGAAGCCTTCACTTTGGAATATATAGATATGAAAGGAATCCCTGGTGACTTATGTACTCATCACAGATACATTAAAGAATAATGTCAACATGTTAAGCAACCACAGAGAATAACAAATCCTCCTTTAAAGAACATTGTCAAAGATTAATTATAGAGAGTATTAGATGTGGGATTTATTTACCCAATCTCGGACAGATAGTGGGTATCCCCACTATTCATAGTTCCAAATAAGAATTAAAAGTGGTGGATTTGTGTTAGTTATGTCAACAAGAATCTGACTCTTGTTGAACTGAACTACATAGTAAGTAAAAAAGATTGTTTGCTTGTTACTTATTCTATTAATAAGTTTTGAATTCACATTATAGAGTATCATACTTCCATGCACATTGATCATGCATCCAATAGGTATCTTATGAATAAACCAATAACTTATGGTCGCGTTATGATATGGTTATTATTAATTCAAGAATTTGTTATTATCATTGTAGAGAAGCCAGGGAAAGATAATGTAGTTGCAAATATCTTGTCTAGGATAGATACTAGTGGTGAAGGTACACCTCTAGAGGATAGTTTTCCATATGAACATTGTTTTGAAATTTCTATTCACACTTCGTGGTATGTAGATATTGCTAACTATCTTGGTACAGGAAAAGTACCTCAACACCTTCCATATAAAGAGTAGTGAAGGATTACTGATTATAGTGTTCGCTATTCATGGATAGAGGGATACCCATTTTATACAAGACCTGATTAACAAATATGTCACTGCATAGGTGAACATGATATCTATTACGTCCTGAAGGATACTCACGATGGCCCATGTGGAGGGAGTTTGGCAGATAAGAGGACATGTCATAAGGTGTTATAGATGGGGTACTATTGGCCCTCTATTTTTCATGATGCAAGGAAATATGTCCAAGGGTGCGATAGCTACGAGCAGATGGGATGCCAAGTCAGTTGGATGAGATGTCATTACAGCCTCAACTAGTTCTTGAGCCCTTTAAGAAACGCGCTATCAATTTCGTTGGGCCATTCAATCCATCCCCACATCAGAAAGTCCACATTCTAGTCCGCATGGATTATGTGACAAAGTGGGTAGAGGCCAACGATGTTGTGAAAGCAATAGAACATGTTGTATCAGACTTCTTATTCGAAGAAATTTTCGCTCAGTATGGAGCTCCTAGAGAGATAGCTTCAAATGAAGGGGAACAATTCAGATCACATCTGATAGCAAGACTTATGAAGAAGTATGGAATCAAGCATAGGGTAACATCTCTATATCATCCTTAGGCGAATGGACAAGTCAAGGGTACAAATAAAGTTTTGGAGAATATCCTTACTAATACTATAGTAAATGATTGCCAAAACTAGGCCGAAAATCTTCTTGAGGCACTATGGGTGTATAAAACAACATGGCGAAACATAGTACGATTTTCACCATACGAGCTTGTCTATGTGTTGTAGTGTGAAACAACCCCCAACCCCCCCCGCCCCCCCCATTTTTATCTAATAGTTTTTAGCATTTGATTTATAAATGGGGACCCTTTTATATTTTTAAGCCTAGGAAAATAATTCCTAAAGAAAAACTTAGCAAAACCTTGTGAAATTAGCTGAGGAAACTTATATCGTACATCACATATCGCGATTTTTCACATCACTACTTTATAAATCCTTTGTGAAATTGTGATATGTGAAAATATTTCCCACTGCAATAACCTCATCTTGTCACTACAAAATCGAATTTCACAATTTGCAAAAAACTTGAACATTCCATATGACAGTAGTTAACAATTTGTGAAATGCGATGTTGTGAATTTTGCAATTGTATTTCACCCGATATCTAATAAAGCATTACACAGTACCCCTTTAAAGACCATGATTTTTTATTAAAGAGGTAAAGCGTGTGGAATAATTATGTTTTAAATAATGAAAACAAAAGAGTTGACAGGTTATTAAATGTTTAGCGGCCCGAGGGATGATAGTCATTCTCTAGGCTATCGATAGTTATAAATGAGTTTCCCATAAAAACCTTTCTCACAATCCAAAGTCATTTCACAGAAGATTTCAGTCTTAATTACTTGATATCATCTATGCTGATATTTCTTGTTTGTTTCAGGCAAGTGAAAAAAGACATGTCCTTAAGAAACGTGATGTAGAAGTAAACTAAGAAGACCATTGTTGAGACAGAGCATACAGAGATGGGTCCTATATTTGTTGATACATTCTGTGATGCAGCGGGAGGAGAAATATCTTGGGAAGTAATTTACAACGGACTGGAGGACAAGCATCCTAAATTTACTATTACGAGAGCAACAACTAGGTCAACAAAGCCTTCAAGACCTCAATGCAAGGATGCCTCTTGTTCCTTCCCTCATAGGATAGGAGCACAAGCCAAAATCCTTCCCTACACAGACATGATCAGATGGGTGGTCAAAAAATTTATCATCGAAGATAGGAAGTTCAAGAATTCAAGGATGGATCTCATAGGATCATTCGCGATAGAAGACTTGAAGGCTATGTATCACATACCTGACCCGCAGGAAATCTACGACAACACATTTGTGGCTAACTTCGCAAAAAGTAATCCAGACCCCTTCAAATTAATTTAGACTTGGAGAATGTTAGACAACAAATTGAAGTATGATGAATTGGGTATGTATGCAATAGCCTCTTTGGACAACCCCTACAATTATGCAGCAGTGATGTTATGTAGACTGTATCGATTGCCAAATAACAATAAGTTTTCAATAGAATGGATTCCCTTGATAGATGGTTGTGTTAATTCCTATATCATGAATTGGCTTTCTATCCTAGCTAAAAACTTAGCCACTTCTATTACTTAATATCGACAAAAGAAAGCCTCCTCTTCAGATAACCTTCATCCCTTCTATTTATGTGCTTATATTATGGATGTTATCTGCTTTTGCACAACATTTCCAACCATGGGTTGTAAATGGACCATACAATATCCTTATCCAATCCATATCATTCATAAGAAAATATCGGAATCGCATTATATACCTCACTTCTACAAGATATTTCATTCTATTTTGTTGCCCCTACACCAAATGATTTTCAATAAGAAAGCCCCTATATTTTCCCAAGAAGCTATAACAGACCTACTTGCTATGGGCAAGTATTTCATTGCAGAATGATTCACCTACATTAGGGTTTTTTGATGCACTTCTGATCCACCCGTCCTTCTCTTATATGTTTCTGATAAGCTATTAGCAAGGGAGATTGCCTACCAGACATGGGAAAGGGCCTGACCAAAGTTCTTAAAGATGGCCAGAAGTCATTATGGCCTACTTTCCCTATGAAATTCAGCTCTTTTCCTTTAGCTAGTTTTGTTCACGCTACTAAGGAATAAACACAAAAGGAATCCCTCAGGATTCATACATTTCCTGCAAGGCAATTTGATCCAAACAATGTGGCAAACAATGTCACTATTGGACTAAAGCACAAGGCATAAAATCACGGAGATAATTACTTTGAGGATTTGTTGCAGTTAGCAGTTTCTTTCGAGCGAGCACTTGAATGGGAAAAAGCTAACCTGAAACCCAAATATTTTCAAAGATTTCAAGAATTTAGGAATGAGAGGCTTCATGTCATTACAATGCATCTATTAAAGCTCAAAGATAAGCCTACCCCGAGTAACACTGTCGATAGCACAACACCTAGGTCCCAAAAGGACTCTCAGGTAAAAAATGAGAATACAATAAACAAAATGAAAGTTCTGGTTGTATACAATACGGCAGAGTCCAGCAGGAAGCCAACCCAAAAATAGGTAATGGACACTCTGGCCACAGAGTCAGGTTCAGAATCCCAAGGCACTAGCTTCGAGTAGGAATGTGATCAATTCAATTAAAAATTGTAAGTCACCCCTAATGCTCCAAATACTCAAGGAACAGATGAATTCAAGACTCCTGTGAAAATTCATTAAGCTGTGGAGCCCATGTCTGTTGGTGAATGATCTACACCTATGGATCAAGAAACAACATAATCCCAACATGCTGAAATCATCCATGCTATGCCCATATTAGAATTGCTATGAAAGTGACGGATATACCTCCACTCGATGTATTCTATACCCATCTCCACAAAGTTGTAGTCCGAAGGCAAAGGAAAAGAAGAAGGGTAAGTGCACCTTAATTCTCACCTCTAGATGAACCAATGGACATTGTTTGGAAGGACATGCCTTTTAATCTTGCCGAGAACTTCACTACACAATCACAATTCACAAGATCATATGTGTTGGCCACTATGGATAAGGCCACTGAGGTGTTGACTCTGCTAAAGGAAAGGAAGGAAAGAATTGCACACCTCGAAGAAGGGCTCAAGATAGAAAATGCAAGCGCAAACAAGTAGGTAGCCGAGGATCTTCCTAGGACATGGAAGTCTTGAAAATAAGCCATGAAGCCAACTTATCGGCCAAAAACGTGTAGCTCCAGGAATTACAGCAATCCTTGGATAGGTAGAAGGATGTTCCCACTGCTGAGGAATTCATCAAAGAGGTTATAGAACTAAATTCTCTTCTAGTCAAGCAGCAAGAGTATTTCTGCAAGAAGTTGTCACACATCATTCCTTACCTGGTTACCAGCGACCAGCTCGCAGACAGAGCCATTAACTAGAGAATGAAATTTAATGATTTAAACACCAAGATCTCTAAATTCATTGAATGATAGGAATCAAAAGAAGGAAAGAAGGCCAATCTACCTGAGATTGAGGAAGCTCATAAAGACATCCTCATTAATAATTGGGATGCTATGATAAAATAGGCTGAGTTTGCAACCATGAGGGCAGCTAGAGTATCAAAGGAAATCATTAAGGTAGTAAATCATACCATGTTTGCTACCAATCTCATGAAGGAGGGTAATTTGAAAGAAAAGACTAACTTAACTGCCCTTAGTAAAAACTGGAAAGGAAAAGCGTGGAAATAGGGAGATGTAATTACAAATCTAACTACGAACGACTGGGAGTCACATTGCTAGTATTTGGTCAAGCAACATAGCCAGATCATGACCCTCAATTATTCCCTCCATGCGACTCAAAGGATGTTGCCACCTCTTGCTGACACAGTCTTTACAGGACAACTCAAATCTCAATTTGAGAAACCATCTCAAATTCAATCGATGATCGATATTTGTGATTTAAAGGACAAGCTGGTAGACAACAAGTCATTCTCTTAGCTTTGTTTAGTTGATCTCTGTTTATTTTTGGAGTTAGTTACCTATGAATGAGGAAGGTTGTTTGAAACCACCTCAAATTTTGTATAATCTATTTTTGCATACTTAGTTAGAATAGTATTTATACCCTTCTCATGCATTTAGAGAAGGGTCCATAATTTTATCAAAAACATTTGCAAAGAATGCACTATTGTAAGTTTGTTAATGCTTTGGTGAAATGATGGAACATGATCTTTTCTTTTAGATATAAGGCTACTTTCCTTTGTTGATGCACTTCTGTGTTCTTGGGAGATAATTTGATTTGAAGGAAGAATTTGGTCTATGTCATTCGTCAAATGAGTAGGACTTCATACATCTGGTAGTATTATTGTGTATGCATAATTCTATTAACATTTAGTTAGTGGCAAAACTTTCTTTTCATGAATTATATGTGAGATTTATTGTTTTTGTGAAGCATTAATTGCACTTTTGTATTGATGCCATAACTGAGGTTTTCATTTTCATATATAACTCGTTAGAAATGCAATATATTTTTTAAATTCCTTTGACTAACTATTTAGTCAAAGGAATTATCTTTTACGTTATCATTTCCATTTAATTATGTTCAATATTTATTATCACATGTCAAAAGGATATCTTTGTAGATTGCATATCATGTAAGAACACCCAGGTTTATATTAGAATAAGTTAAGTTAAATAAATTGCCTGATAGAATAAGTCACTTAGATTAAAATTATTCTATTGGAAAAGCATTCATAAACCACGCATTCTCATCTTAAAACCCATATTGGGAAACTGGCCCCATTATCCCCAATCGGAGCCACAACTTCAAATGGAAGAGGAGTTGTCTTAAGGTCGACACTGGGTGGTCATCCCCCATATTTCGGCAGTAGAATTCTGAAGCTGCAACATGTTGGTGCTAAAAGGAGGGCCTTTAGCTATGAATGGAATATAATCCTAAATGGCATTCAAAGAGCATTCACAAGAGTCCAAACTCCTCCATGACTTCTATAACTTCTATGCCTCGTTCAAAATCCCCTGACCAAGAATCTAAAGTTGTAGGAACATCTCCCTCATCTCTTGAAGTAGTAAGGAAACCACCATCTCCTTATTATATTCCCACACCTCACGAAGTTCATTCTTTGATATATAAGCTGGAACATATATCCATTTCTACAAAAAAGCTAGAGACACCCAAACTATCTGAAGAAAGTGTTACCTCCTTATTACAACAAACTAGTGTATTGAATAGACTCCAAAGTCAGAAACTTGGGGTCACTCCTTTTGAGTTCCCTATCCCTCCATGACATAGGAAAGTCACTTCATCAGTATCTGAATCAGATACTAGCGAGACCACTTCACGTTTCCACCTATCTATTCCTTCATCCACTTCTACTCAATCCACTACCTCTCAAATATCCACTTCCTCTGTTAGTACTACAAGTATCGGTACTAACCAAGTAGTAAGTTCTTCGCCATCTATACCTACTTCGTGACCAACCTTCCCATTTTCTCAGTCCTTAACTAAAGCTATGGCCAATCAACCTGCTCAACCTTGGATGAATCCTGGTGTTGTCCTTGTTGCAATCCAAATGCGCTCCCAACAAATCCAAAAAAATGGCTACCTAAGTATAATCCTAATGATGTTGTCCTGGCTGAAGAACATCTAAACAATTTTATGTTAGCCATGAATCTCAACGGGGTTGCACATGAAGATGTTGTAATCATATTGTTTCCTTATACCTTCCAAGGATCTACTGGATCATGGTATTTTTCCCTTCTAGCAAGTTCAATTAGAGATTGGGATACTTTTAAAGAAGTATTTCTTGCAAAATTTGGTGATGATAGAACTGTAGCATCTTTGATCAATGACCTTTCTAATTTAAAAGCTAATATAGATGAAAAGATTAAAGATTTCAACTCAAGATTTAACAATTGCTAAAAAAAATCCCAACTGCCTCTAAACCTGTTGTAGATGTACAAATAGAATGGTATATATCATCTCTTCCTTCTAATATTGCAATCTTTGTAGATAGGGCCAATAAGGCTACCCTTGTAGAAAACATGAAAGAATCCCTGTCTGTAGAAAGAAGAATCTTAGCTTTAGAAAAAAGATCACAAACAGATGAAAGGAAGACCAAGAAAGTAACTTTTAAAGATGACTCTAAAAAGAAAACTTCAAAGGACACTTTCGATCTAGAAGGCCTTCAGAAAGTGTTAAAAAAAATGTCAAATGAAATGGTAGAAATTAGAAAACAAGTCACACAATCTTCTGCTCCCAAAAGACCTTTCTAATCATTAAAGAAGAACTCCTCTTCTGCATCACAACCTCCAAACACCATTTCAAATGCTGAATCGACCAAGAATTAGTAGAAGATTCATCAAACAATGAAGAAGTTGAAATAGAAGAAGAAATTGAACTGAATCAGATGTGGGATTTTGTTCTCTCAACAGAAGAAGAGGCACAAGTAATGACAGTAACTACCATAAGAAAACCTTCTCCTGACACGTCTACCACTAATCATAAGCAAAAAGCTTCTACTCCTGCAAAAGTGAAAATAGTAACTAAGAAATCTAAAACCAGCCAAATCGACCCTATTCCTCCAGACTCTCCGAATGCTTCAAAAACATTGGTAATCTCGGATACGATCAAATACAATATAGTGGAAGACATGAAAAAGACCAGAGCTAATATTACGTTGCATGAGCTCACTAAACTCAAACAACAATAGAAGATCATGTTAAGAGAATTGAAATCAGTTCCAGTATCTCCCCTGCCATCTACTATAGTTACTCAAGCTACCTACAATATGGGAAAACCTCCTTCATCATCAAACAAAGTAGATCCTTTAGATCTAGTACTGGTTGGTGATCAATCTATCTCTCATGTCCCCCCCTTTCTACTTACTTATGAAATTTTCAACAGGAATGTTCATAGTTGCCTTGTCAACTAAGGATCCTCCTCAAACATAATGCCAAGTGCGGTGTATGCTAAATTGAACATTACACCTCAAAAATCTGCAGTACACAGTTCAGTTAGATGAGATCAATGTAAAGGTACTTGGAGAAATAAAATCCATTTCAATTAGGCTTTCCCCTATTCCAAAATTTTCACAAATAACTGATATATTGGTGGCTGATATCCCTAAATTTTATGGTTTGATTCTCAAGAGGGATTGGTTTAAAAAGTTGCACTATTATTTTGCAACTTACTGGTCTCACATGAGGTTGCCACACAATGGTAAACCAAACCAAATCGGGATAAACTAAGAAAAATCATGAAGTATATAGTCACAGACCTTAAGGGAAGCAATGAACATGTTTCCTTCACTAATAACATCATTGGAAACTATTCAGTGGAGTCCTCTTTAGGATCTTTTAATGCTCAAAAGTCTCCCTTTTTAGATAATGTTGTAGTTTCTCAAAATGGGAATTTCTCGCAAATAGATGCTTCCAAGTGTTTACATTTAGTTGATAAAGTTGATAATGACTCTCTATTCTAGACTCTCTATTTTGATGGTTCTAAATCAGAAGACGGTGCATGTGCATGATGCGTTTCCATCAATCCGCAAGGAGATAAAATTATGTTGGCCTGCAAACTTGAATATTAGTGTACAAATAATATCGCCGAATATGAAGCATTGATCCAAGGACTGTATAAAGCCGATCTTAATGTCAAATATCTTTGAGTCTATGGTGACTCTGAAATAATTGTGAAACAGGTGAGAAATACAATTCATTGCATTTCCAGGCATCTTGAACACTATCAATCTTTATCTAGAATCCAGAATGCAAGTGTTGACTTACTTGCTAATGTGTCATCTATACTTATACCATCAGAAGACTTTAGTCTAGATAGATCTTCAATAGAATTAATATTTAGACCATCCATTCCTAACAATATAACAAATTGGAGGGTGTTCAACAATGATGTAGAT
The DNA here is from genome assembly GCA_000404065.3 of Pinus taeda. Classification (NCBI taxonomy): domain Eukaryota; kingdom Viridiplantae; phylum Streptophyta; class Pinopsida; order Pinales; family Pinaceae; genus Pinus; species Pinus taeda. The sequence goes on from APFE031615934.1 coordinate 57,511, forward strand.
ATAGTAATTTTCCTTACATCAAAAGGATCATATGAAGAGAAGATCATAAACAAGCATGAGCATGATATAGAAATAAAAAATAATCTTGATCTAAACCCAATTCCTAAGTTTGTGGTTAAGATGGAATATCTTTATGATTTGAAAGATAGATTCAAGAAAATTACTAACTCAAAAACTCAAAGTTATACTCTAAGTTTTGAGATAGTAAACGTAGGGTCAAATGGGAAACCTCAAAATATCAACCTAGGTCTTGACCTAACATCTCAAGAAAAAGTATCATTCATCAGGTTATTGAAAACATATAAAGGTGTCTTCGCTTGGGATTATGCATATCTCAAAACCTATGATACCTCTATAATTCAACATACCATACCCATGACTTCAAATTAAAAACCAGTTCAGCAGAAGCTTCAAAAAATTCACCCGCCCTTTGAAAGTCAAATTAAATCTGAATTGAACAAGCTTCTGAAGGCCAAGATAATCTTCCCACTCAGGCATTCTAAATGGGTATCGAATATGGTACCTGTGAGGAAAAATAATGGTGATATTAGGATCTACATTGATTTTAGAAACCTAAATAAAGGTTTTCAAAAGGATAATTTTCCTCTGCCTACTATGGAACAAGTACTGCAATCAGTTGCAAGTTTCAAATTAATGTCTTTCTAAATGGATTCTTGGGACATAATCAAATCCTTGTGCACCCAGATGATATATTAAAGACAAATTTCATGACGAAGTGGGGAACATATGCCTATCAGAAAATTCCTTTTGGACTCATAAATGTTGGTGCCACATTTCAACATGCTATAGGCATTGCCTTTAGAGTTCTAATAAATAAATCGGTTGTCATTTACATGGATGATATCACAGTATATTCAATGGATAGGAATAATAATTTAAGTGACCTCAAACACATCTTTGGAAAATGCATGAAATATGGCATTTCCTTAAACCCAAAAAAATCTTATTTTGCTTTACCATAAGGAAAACTCCTTGGTTTTATAGTATCCAAGAAAGGAATTTACATCGATCCCGATAGAGTCCAAGAACTAGAAAAAAAATCCCCTCCTACACAATAACAAAATCCTGCAATCATTCCTAGGCCAACTAAATTTTGTTAAACGATTCATCCCATATTTTTCACAAATAGTCTTACTCCTTCAAGCCATGCTAAGAAAAAATGCATTTTTCAGATGGAGCAAAGATGAAAGAGAATCATTTAAGTTGATAAGAAAAGCCATTATTAATGCCCCTTCATTAAGAACTCCTAAATTTCTCAAACCCTTTGTATTATATACTTTTTCATCTGATACTCCGTATGCGACAATGTTGACACAACTGAATGATGAAAATGTCGAGGCACCCATCTCATTTTTCAGTTCTAACTCACAAGGCACCGAATTAAATTATTCGGCTATAGAAAAGAAAGAATTTGCGGTCTTTAAAACTCTAAAGCATTTCATACATTTTCTTCTTAAAACCCATACAAAGATAGTTGTACCCTATCCTGCAGTAAGACAACTACTAAATCAAAGAAAAGTAGGGGAGAAGAGAGCTAATTGGGTAACTGCTCTCCAATAACATGATGTAGAAATCCAGCCAACTAAAATTGTTAGGGGCCAAGGTTTTTGCAGGATGTTAACAGCAACTTCACAGTTGCCATCAAAAGAAGATCAATGTAATAAATTTAAAATATCAGAGGTAAGACTCAACAATACACAATGACAATATGTTGATTTGAAATTTTATCTTAAAAATGAAAATGCTCCTATGCACCATAATTATAAAACAAAGGGAGCTTTAAGATTAAAGTCAAATTAGTATGAGCTAGTCAATGATGTATTGTTTAGAAAGAATTATGATGAAGTGTTGCTAAGATTCTTAGAGAAACGTGAAGCTGAGAAGGTCATGCAAGAAGTACATGATGGACTATTTGGTGGACATTTCGGAGGAAATACTACTGCTCATAAAATCCTCCATGTAGGATATTACTAGCCAACAATATTTAAAGATGCACATGAGTATTCAAGAAAGTGAAAAACTTGTCAAGCTACGGACGAAAGAGAAAGAAAGCCGGCATTCCCTTTACAACTAGTTAACATCCAACAACCATTCGAACAATAGGGATTAGATATAATTCGTGAAATTTTTCCTAACTCTTCCAAGAAGCATAAGTACATACTCACAGCTCACTGATTACTTTACTAAGCGGGTAGAAGCTATCCCAGTAAATATAGCTAATAGAGAAGACATAACAGATTTAATTGATCAGTATATAATTACCCATTTTGGATTACCCTCACCTTTAACGTTTGATAATGCATCTTACTTTTCTCAAAATACAATGGTATAATTTAATCTTAAGCAAGGTTTCAAGTTAAAACATTCAACTAATCATTATCCTCAAGGTAATGGATTAGCAGAATCAAAAAACAAAAACCTCATTAGAATTATCAAAAGAACTATCGATCAAAATCATAGGAATTGACATAAAGCATTGGCATTTGCTCTATGGACAAACATGATTACTCAGAATTCCTCTATTAGTTCTTCCCCTTTTACTTTAGTTTATGGAAAAGAAGTTGTTCTTCCCACAAACGTAGAAATACCATCTCTTTCCCTGGTACAATTTATCAATGAAAACCCTTCATCTTCTCTCCAGGCTAGACAATTTCAAATTCTCAAACTCGAAGAAGAAAGAAAAAAGGCTAAAGAAACCCACTTCCATCACCGACAAATAGTCATATCTTCTTTTGATACAACTTCTGCCAATAAAAAATCCCTTGAATTAGGTGACTTAGTCCTAAAATGGGACAAGGCACATGAGGAAAAAGGTAGACATACCAAATTCCAAAGACTATGGATTGGCCCTTTTCCGATTATTCAAAAAATTAGACCATCAACGTTTCTTTTACAAGTCTTGTCTGGTAGGAAATATTATTTTCCTGTTAATAGGAAAATGTTGAGAAGGTACTTTTCTTAGGAGATAACCTCTTCCAATTTTGTAATATATTACTTCTTAGGAAAATAATGGTTAAACTAGTATTTACTCCTAGATTCTCAAAATAAGTCTTTGATAACATTTTTTATTTTTCGCTTTTATAATAAAATTGGAGGTAAAAGGAAAAATTAGGACATTTGTGAACTAAATGTCATCCCTCTTGAAAAACTTGATCTTGCTTAAAAACATTTATTTCACGAAAAACTCTTATATTTATAGGATGTGAAGGTTTTGTTATTGGCCAAGAAAAGAATCTTTAACCTAGCAACAACAACCTGCAAATAAGTATCTTAAAAAACTCTATCATTATTACCCAAGACCCTTAAAAAGGCCAATGGCCCAACCCATCTGTTAAAATTTTATTTTTTCAGAGTGTAATTCTAAAATGTAAAATCTTAAAAGATAAAGAGTTTCATTACGAGCTTATTTACCAGGTTCATAAGGAAGTAATTAAAACTGATATTACCGATACTGCATATCAAAATAGGGTAATAGCTAATGATCTTCTTGATCAGAAGACAAGAGGTCTCATCAAGAGCCAACTTGTTCAGTTTATTTACAACCAATGAATGGCATTTTCATCATTAGGTCACCACACCTAGCCAATGACTTTTAAGGAATTACACCCAAAAGGTAAAAAAGAAGGGACAAAGTCCAACAAAGATTCAATTCAAACAAATTTCATTTTTGAAATCTGAAAATTCATATAGATGGGATAATGGATTATTGTTGGTTTAAAGGTCACCCTATCGAGGCTATCAACTCCTGCTGGTAGCAGAGGCTCTATCTGTGATAAATGAGTAAAAAACCAAAAAACTAATCTCTAGGAGGCACCTACTATATTATGTTAAACCCTATTATTGACTGATTCTAACATTTATATTTCTATCATTTCAGGGGTGAAGTAATTAAGTATATGGGCATGAGAAAGTAATTGTATTTCAAGAGAAATGTTGTTCCCCTTATAACTCATGAAATAATTATTCTTATAACTCCAATTACTTTCAAAATTTTGCAGAAATTTTAGAAAGCTACTCAGAGATAACTGGTTCTTCCAAGTGAATCGACAATTGTTGTACTATGAAACAACCCCCCCATTTTTATCCAACAATTGTTAACATTTGAGTTATAAATGGGGACCCTTTTAAATTTTTAAGTCTAGGACAATAATCCCTAAAGAAAAACTTAGAAAAACCTTGCAAAATGAGCTAAGGATGAAACTTATATCGCAAATTGCATATCACGCTTTTTCACATCACTATTTTATAAATCCTTTACGACATTTTCATATGTGAAATGCCTCCAAATGCGATAACCTCATCTTGTCACTGCACAATCGCATTTCGTAATTCGAAAAAAACTTGAACATGCCATATGACGATCTTTAACGATTTGCGAAATGCGATGTTGAGAATTTCGCAATCGCAATTCGCTCGATATCTGATAAATCATTACACGGTACCCCTTTAAAGACCATGATTTGTGATTAAGGAGGTAAAGTGTGTAGAATAATTACGTTTTAAATAACGAAAACAAATGATTTGACATGTTATTACACATTTAGCGACTAGAGGGAGGATAATCCTTCTCTAGGTTATGGGTAGTTATAATCGAGTATCCCATAAAATCCTTTCTCATGCTCCAAAGTTATTTCATAGAGGATTTTGGTCTTAATTACTCGATATCATCTACGTTGATATTTCTTGTTTGTTTCAGGGAAGCGACAAAAGACATGTCCTTAAGAAAGGTGATGTAGAAGCAAACTAAGAAGATCGTTGTTGAGACAGAGCATACAGATATGACTCTTATCTCTGCTGATACCGTCTGTGATTTAGCTAGAGGCACAACAACTTGGGATGTAATTTACAATAGACTGGAGGATGAGTGTCCTAAAGTTATTGTTATGAGAGAAACAACAGGGCTGAGAAAGCCTTCAGGACCTTAATTCATGCATGCCTCTTGTTCTTTCCTTCATAGGATAGGAGCAAGAGCCAAAATCCTTCCCTTCAAAGACATGATCATATGGGTGTTTGAAAACCTTATCATCGAATATAGGCAGTTCAAGAATTCAAGGATGGAGTTCATAGGATCATTCAAGGTAGAAGAATTGAAGGATATGTACACATTCAAGGATGGTTGTTGTATAGCAACTTAAAATTTAAAAAATTGAAACCTTTAGTTGTTATAAGGAAATATTAAAAATTACTCACAAACTTTAAAATTAACACTTTTCTTTGCTAACGCCTTGTTTTATGTGTTGAATAAGTTCCATCTTGTTTTCTTTTCTATAAGAAAATACTTGAAAATTATATTTAATGCTAAATTATTTTTCTGTGTACAATTCAATCATGAGAACTAAAACCCTAGTAGAAATTCTAATCTGCACTCGTTCACTACCAAATTAGTTATACCTTCTGAAGGATGGCTTTGAGGCGTGAGGGTGAGTATGGCTGACCCATTTTGCATGTATTACAATGACACAGATGGCAGAACAGGGCAGCTACACATAGCCTGCCTGTCTATGGTTTCTGTATTACCTTATCCCTAGCTTTAGCACTTCAGAAAAGGTTTATTTTTTTATTGTGCCATTTTTACTATTCAGCTTCATGCCCATCATCTACGCTTGAGTCACCTATGTCTGCTCCTCTTGTAGCTATCTTTGGCAATTACTCATAGGCAAATGGCATTTTCGTGCCCCCGACAACTATCGACCTTGATCTTGTAGATTACTCAGAGGACCTGCTTGCGGAGGGCTCTATCTAGACGACCCTGCACTGAGCTAAGGATGATCGTGCTCCATTTAGCTGGAATCTAAATGATACCATCGCCAACTTATCTCCATTATCAAGGCCTTCAAACCACCCGGTGATCCTATCGAACAATCCCCCGACCTAGCCGTCCCTCCCCACCCCCCGCCATCACCATCTACATTAGGGTTTGTTTCCGGTTGCCTTAACCCTAACCCTATGGAGACATGTGCAGGACTTAACCACATCCCTTCAGCCTCTAGTCACATTTCTATTTTTCCCTGCTCATCGACCTCGGTAGCCTCAGTACCACCTTCCCCACCTCATCCCCCCATCCCTCCCTCTAGAAGCTATACAATCATACCCCCCTTATCAGAACTACTCCCATCTGTTACTACCCCTACACTCGAGGATCCTCCTACTTCCGGAAGTAGACTTGCTCAAAAGGATTACTCATCTGAGGAAGCGAGACCCCGCAAGAAAGCTAGATGTTCAGATCCAAAGTAGAAGACCTCATTTTGCAGCTTGAGGAAGACATCCAACTTGCAGAAACCATGGACATTGCTGATAGGGTTTTGGTTGGTAGGATTCACGGAAGGAACCACTCTGTGGCTCACCTCAAAGCATGGGCTTCTAAGGTCTAGTGGCATCATTTGGCAGACCTGCCCACTGTTCAAAATTTTGTGAGGGGTTGATTCGCTTTCACGTTCGCCAGGCCCAATCACACTAATTGGGTCTTATCATCTTACTGGCATTTTGAACACGCACCTGCCCTCTTGAAGCATTGGTCACCCCTTTTTGATCTGAAAATAGAGTAGATAAGGGTTAACCCAATTTGGATCAGATTGTCAGGGCTCCCACGCCACTTTTGGTCGGAATATATCTTCAGGTGCATTGGAAACTCTCTCGGCATGTTCATGGAGTTTGACAAGTCCTACCTCTGTACTGGTAATATGGCTTATGCCCGAATACTAGTACATATGGACACAAGATGAAGTCCGCAGGAGCATATCACCATTCAATGGCGGACCTATACTAGGAAGCAGTTGCTGGATTATGAAGGAGTGCCTTGTAGATGTCATCGATGCCACAAGGTTGGCCATGTGTTCAAGGATTGTCTGCTGAATAAAAAAGGGGGACAAAAGACTCACGAAAATGGCATGAGCAGTGCAGTCCCTCAGGAACCACCCTAGCATGTAATGCAGGCTGGAGAGCAGACACTGCAGGTTCCTGTGGTGGAAGGAATGGAGCTCGATCAAGCCACTAAGAAGAAGCAGGGGAAAGCTCCACTTCAGCCACCCTCTCCTCCACTGACGAGAGCTCAAGAGCTTTAGGGAATGCTTTCACCGCAGGTATGGAAAACCCTCCTCTCTCATTTTCTTTCTTTGCATCAGATATTCATTTACCATCTTCTTCTCATTCACTTGATAGAGTTTTTTTGCCCTTGGAAGCTCCCCTCTATTCCTCCCCCACATTTCTGGCTCCTACCCCCACTCCCGGACCCGTACGACAGTTTCCCATCAACCAGTTTTTCTCCATTGCGCTTCCTCCCCTATTTTACTCCCTAGTTATGCCTTCCATCCTTGAGTCCCCTCCACTCCAGCACCTGACTCATTCCAATTGCCCTAATCATCGATACCCTACCTGCTCAAAGTTTCATTCACAGGTCCCTGACGCAATAGGGTTTAACGTCAACTCCTCCCCCTCCTTACCCAAGCCCTCTCGGTGTCGTCCCTCCTCTCTTACTAGAGCCAAAAACTAGCCAGGGGAGGAGATCACCTCAGGGAAACAAAGCACACTAGATTGTGTTCTTAGAGCAGAGAAAACCCTAAATCATCCCCCTCCATGAAGATGCTCTCCTATAACTGTCATGGGATGGCTAGTCCTAAGAGAAAACTAGCCTTGAAATGCTTAATCTCAGTGGAAGATGTCAATATCATTTTCTTACAAGAAACCCTATGACTTCCCTGCTCTATCTCTCCTCTCCTTGAATCTTGGCTCCCGGGCTAGTCCTTCCACTCATTTGATGTAATAAGGAGATCTGGAGGGGTGTCCCTAGGGGTTTGTACCCACTCCATCAAATTGCTTAGTGTTTAGGGGGGCATTAGATATTTGAGAGCCAACATATTCTCATCTTCCCTAGAAGCCAGATTTAGAATCATCAAAATATACAGTCCCTGTCGAGGCAGGGCTGAATACTGGCAGAAGTTGCTAAATTCATCTATCTTGCAGTAGGATAACATTATCCTGGGAGGGGACTTGAACTTCCCTATAGGATTTTCCGAGTCATGGGTCATCAAGCTCAAGTGAACTCCCAGTCAGTCTCTTTTGAGAATCTAATGGAGGAGCACAATCTGATAGATATCCCCTCTTCTAAAATTCAACCCACCTGGAGGAACAATCAAATAGGTGAGGCCAGCCTAGCTAGGAGGCTTGATAGATTCCTCATCAAAGAACTTCTGGCCAGTAGTGTCTCTCACATCAGACAATGGGTTGGCTTGGGTGGCTTATCAGATCATAGGCCCATCTACTTGGATATTCAAGATGCCATCCAAAAACCCAAGGCACATTTTAAATTCAATTCGACATGGCTAAAGGATGTTGACTATATCAAGATGGTGGGTGACTTCTGGAAGTCCCACCCAGTTGGCACCGAGGGAAATATAGCGGAGGCGTTTGCACAAAAAATGAAGGAATTGAAATCCCTCTCAAAAGAATGGTCTCAAACGAAAAGAGAACACGGTGAGCAAGTGCTAAGAATAGCAGAGGAGGCAATCCTCAATTTGGAAGAGGGTACCGAAGGAATCATTGACTCTCAAGAACAAAAAGACAAAATGGCTTCTCTTCTACAAAGAAGGACTCAAATCCTAAAGGACAGAGAAGAGAGTTGGAGACTTCGAAGTCATGTAATATGGCTCAAGGAGGGGGATGACGACACAAATTGTTTCCATAAATATGCAAACGAGAGGAAGGTGATCGACACAATATCGTAACTTAGAAATGGACTAGGACAGTTAGTGTAATCCTTTCGTGAACTGGCAGCTCTAGTGAACTATCATTTTAAATACATCTTCAAGGAACCCCCCATAGCTACTCTGGCTAAAGTAATGCGTATAGCATAGTCCTTCCCCAGATTTGTTGATCAAGAGGCTGAACAAGAACTTACTAAAGAAGTATCCCTTGATGAGCTTGTAGCAACTCTTAAGTGGTTTAAGAAGGATAAGAGCCCGGGATCGGACAGATGGACAGCAGAATTCTTCATTGCCCTCTATGAAATACTAGGGTTGGATCTCCTAAGACTCATAGAAGATTGTCGTAGAAAATGAAGGATGTTGGAAGGTCTCAACTTCACTTTCATTGCTCTCATTCCTAAAGTCGATAAGCCCATGACTTATGACAAAGTTAGGCCTATCTCCTTATGCAACTGCATCTACAAAATCATAGCAAAAAATCATCACGTACCGTCTTAAGCCTATCTTGTCATCGCACATCTCCCCTGAGCAATTTTCTTTCCTGTAGAATAGACAGATTCATGAGGTTGTTGGCACTACATAGGAGCTCCTTCACTCTATCGAGACTAAAAAACTTAAAGGAATGATCATGAAAATTGACCTTTACAAAGCTTTTGATAGAGTTATGTGGCTTTACATCTGAATCCTGTTAACCCACCTAGGCTTTCCCTATCCCTTCATTAAATGGGTCATGAGTTGCATCACCAATTTATCTTATAATGTGCTAGTAATGGTTCAACTTCCCCTTCCTTCATGTGGAATGAGGGTTGAGGCAAGGCTGCCCTCTCCCCCCCTTCTTTTCCTCCTCATAATGGAGGGCCTTAATAGATTACTTGGAGAAGAACACAGATAAGGATGAGTCACGTGAATCAAAATCACCAACGCATACACACTTGTTTTCCTTAATGGAGGTATAGGTGATCTCACATCCTTCCATCATGCCCTAGGGTCTTTTCTAACAGCCACAGGAATGGTGCTGAATGAGGCAAAATCCACTATCACTGCTACAGGATGCTCCCAACTTGAATTAAAATTTCCACTCAGGCGATTCGCCTTCACTGTTTTGACACTTAAAGAAGGACTGAAGTATCTTGGCTACAGGTTAAAACCCCTCAGATACAAAAATATAGATTGGTCATGGCTTATAGCCAAGGTAGAGAAGCGACTGAACATCTGGTATCACAAATACCTATCCAGAGCAAGGAGACTGGTTTTAATTAAGGTAGTTCTGGAAGCAATGACAGTATATTGGATTTCATTGGCATGGATCCCTTGAGGCATACTGGCCAGTCTACAAAACATCTACTGTCGCTTCTTGTGGAAAGGAAGGTAGCTCGGGAGGACTTTTGCATGGACAAACTGAGAATCTCTTGCTCTCCTAAGCGATGGGGTGGATTGGGGATCAAGAGGCTAGACATTTTCTCCAAAGCCTTGGTAGCAAAGTTAGGATGGCAACTACTCAAAAATCACAACTTATGGTTGAAGGTGGTTATCTCTAAGTACATATCCCCCTCCAACATCATTGATTGGATAAGACAAAGCCACGGGAACACACCTAATGTATCCATCATTTGGAAGGCAGTACTAAACACCAAGGAACTCATATGAAAGGGATTGACATGGGGAGTTTGGTCTGGAGCACAAGTGCATTTAGGCGTGGGTCCCTGGTTTGGGTGTGGCAATGATCACTGATTATCCGAGGAGCTAAGAGCTTATCTAACCAAGCAAGGGATTATGCACATTTGCCATATTGTTGACAACGCTCAATCCACTCTATTTCAACAGGCCTGGAAATCAGGAATCCATCTTAACATACCACTGTGTCAGCAACAGGATTGGCGAGACTTCACAAAAGCTTTAACTGAAGCATGCATAAGAATTATAGAGGGGGACGATGAACTTGTTTAGGCTTTCACCAAACATGGTGTATATACCTGCAAGATAAGATATCAGGCGCTGATGGAACCTTACAAGCCACCCACTACTGAGCCATGGTGGAACTTATGTGGAAATTGAAGGCAACCCCCAGAACGAGGCTTCTCATGTGGTCCATAAAATGTAATAAGGTCCAAACCGATGCTAATTTGATGAAACGATCTTTCTTCAGCCCTTTTTGGTGTCAACTTTGCAAGGAAAGCAACAAAGACATGGATCATGTCTTCCTAAGCTACCCTAGTACACAAGAGCTTTGGAACAGTTTTCTTACTTCACTCCCTATCACACTCCAATGGCAGGGAAATAACACTGCAGATGCTTGGAATCATTGGTGGATAGAAACTTTTGAAAAGAAAGGAACATCCATCTACTCAAATGTTGGGCCATTTGGATAGTCAGAAACCGAAACATGCTTCAGCAGAAGATCCCATATTGGCCCTCCATATTGACCAAAATCATAGCCGATTACCATTCCATACCCAACGAAGGCACTTAGTTGACCCAAAGAATCTTATCTCTAGAAACCATCAACACCTCCCAACCATGGGCTTATTTTGTTGGTTCGGCTCAGGAGACTGGATGTGGAGGGGGTGCTATACTACACCTATCTAAATCTCACTCTTTCAAGATTCAAATGGGACTGGGTAGAGGGAAAAGTAACCTTGCTGAGTTTTTAGTAGCCAAAAACCTTGTACACTTTACATTAAACAAATAGTGTTTAAATGTACAACTTTTTGGTGATTCTAAAATAGTATGCAATTGGTTAAACAAAAAATCTCAATGCAATGCATTTTCACTAAGGCATATTTTGGATGAAGCTCTTCGACTCATGTCAAATTTTGACTCCTTTTCCTATCAACACATTTATAGGCAGCGCAACACAGTTTCCAACCATCTATCCAAGGAAGCAACTCTCAGGGATGATGTTACTTGGTTGATACAGGAGGATCGAGAGGGCAACACATATTAGTACTACCACACGCCATTCATAGATCTCAGATTTCGAGATAGGCACAATTTTGATCAGTCTTAATTTAAATGATGATATGTAAATTCTTGTTTTTATCTCAGAACTAGTCTCTTTGCGAAGAGAACATCAACATTTTTAATACTTTTTTCAACAGTTCCTCCACTAGATGGAGTACTCCAGAATTAGCTTTATTTTGATAGGCATGGCCTCACCATATGCATATGCTCTGCATCTACAAAATGTAATTTCTTATTAATAAAGGAAATTACGACATTTTTCACGGGAAAAAAAATAAAATTAATCATGATTACATACATTTGAAGAAAGTTGTTGTTGAGATGGCTCCTTCTGTGATGCAATTATGTACATTTCCTTGACCATCTCCTTATACACTTTTTTGGGCATTCCTACTGGCATGTTTTGCATATTAGCACGTTGATCATTTGATATTTTCATAATATTCCTAGAAAAGTAATAACATATTTTTATAATGATATTTGAAAACTAAGTATAATAATATCAATATTAATATATGAATGGTTTGTAGTAATATATACATATAATTATTTAAAATAATTTTATACAACTAGGAATATTACCTTTTGAATAATTCTCATTTTATTGTTGTATGTATTTTCTATTGCAAGTATGACATGTCTCATTGACTGTTTATCTCGAATCAATTCTTATAGTCTAGATATAATTTGGTTCTTAGAATAATTGAATTCATTTTTGTATTGTAAGTGGAAAGTAGGTCTATACGTTCATTGCACTAGATCTCTCATAGATTTGTAAAATTCTTTCTCCTTTCATTAACCTCTAGAACTACTCTAGATGAGCTAAGGACCAATTAATCATCATTAACATGTTCTACAATTTTTATTTTCTTAGAATGACATTGATCTTCTACTTCATTACTGTTCCCCAAGAAACATTAAACATATATGAATTAATATATTGTTTGGAACATGTTATCTAATATTCTTAAGTATATTATTAATGTAAATTAAACCCCGAGGGTTAGCTCAATTTGTCAAGTCCTCCTTGTTACGTACCTCGGCAATCGGGAGGTCACAGAGTCAATTCACCTCGATGCCCTTGGGGTTAAGCCTTGCTAGTCTAGCCTACAAGATTTAAAATATTCCCTCCAGGGTTGATCTGCCCAGGTTTTTCTATGGGGAAAAATGTAAATTAAAAAAAATAAAACAAAAATAAATAAATAAATAAATAAAACTCCCATTGAATAGTATTTTTTCATTCCCTAATTCATCATACTCAAAAATTTCTAGCAGGCTTTTATGGTCTTATTCACTTATATTAGAAATATTCTTATCGGCCTTATTCATTTTTTGGCTCTACATGACACCCACCAACCAATACATATTATTTAAAATTACATAGAGTTCAAACATATTAATTTTGTAAATAATTTACAAATAAATTGTCTTCACTGCTTTTTTATGTGTGATAATTGCGTCAATCAATATTTTTGTTAGTTTAGACCTTTGGAGACATTTTTAAATCAATATACAACCTATAGAATTCAATATAGAAGCCATGAAATATATTTTACAAATAAATAAATTGATTTTCAACCCAAAAAGCTCTGGTAACCATTACGTTTAGAACATTAAATGAAATGGGTGTTTAATTGTTGAGCGTTGTCATGGAAATTTAATTTATAAAATTAGTTTTAAATTATTATTGTGTGATTTGTAAGGATAAATGCACCGAAATTATTTAATGATTCTATTTGGAAGATGTGCACTAGTACATTATACTACACCGAGAGGAACAATTAATAGGCTGAACATAATAGAGAGTGTTATAATATATTGATATGTTTTACTACATAGGGAGCACTGATAGATTATATTATGGAGGGTGCACCACAGAAGATATAGTCATTTAAGAAAATGAACAGACAGGGCCGACAGGGTTTGGATCTAATTCAATAATTGATTTTCCTACTTTACATGTCAAATACCCTATATATAGCAAGTACACAAACCCATTAAATCTAAAGTTCCTAAATTGAAAAACTCTAATTGTGAAATGGTAGAGGAAGTTATACCCTAAGGTTAAATTTTGTAGGATTAAACAGAGGTTTAAGGTAAGTATTAATTATTTTTTCTTTTTGTCTAAATTTTAATTGAATTTAAATAGGAAAGAAGATCGTAAAAACTTTTACTAGTAAAATCTATAGTAGAAATTTTATTGTACGAGCTTTTAATTTTTTTTTTAAGAATTGTGATTAAATCTAACAAAACTTGTAAACTATTTTAACAGTAAAATTTAAGATTTTTGTTATCCAGGGTTTTGAGCGAATCACCATACCTTTCAACTTATGATATTTTGGTGAATCCAAAATATTTTGTATCTCCATGATTCTCTCATAATATCTCTCTTGCAAATGATCTCTCTTTTAACTAAACCAAAAAAAAAATTGTAAAGTTTTTTGTTAGTAAAATAAACCATAAATTTTGAAAAATTTACTATTCAGGTTTTTGAGTGAATCACCTTACCTTTAAACTTATGATCTTCTCAATAACTTTGGTACCCCAAAGTATTATGCTGCTACATAGTGCTCTTTGTATGTCTCTCTTGCAAATAATTCACTTGAAAATTTGGGTAAAATAATGAAATGGTGAACAAATTTTTACTATTTAAAATACTTTATGAAATTAGATTTCGAAAAATCAATTTCTGCTCGTTTTTTAATTTTAAAAAAGAAAAAAGTTTCGCGATTTTTTTTCAAATTATCTACACATTATTGCATTTGATAGTCAAGTGCATCATTGCATTTATAAAACAAGCGCACCAACATTACCATGGTGCCAAAAAAATTTAACGCATTGAGACAATACCCTTTCCTTTTCCTTATTTTTTGAAATCCAAAAATGGTGAGATTAATTTTGTTAACACAATTCTGTGGTTTCTATAAGCATTGATGCTCTAATTATTATAAGAGAACCAAGTTGATTGAATCTGTTTCTACTTTTTGAAATCGGGAAAGAGGTGTGCTAATTTTGTTTTAAACGCATCAGTGCATTTTTGTAGAGGAGCGTCGATATGATAACATATTTTTTTCGGAATTTTAAAAACCAATGCAGGTATTATTTGAATTTCCTGGTGCTATTAATTTTTTAAATGCATTAGTGCACTTTTTTATGATAAGTACACCATTTGGGTTTAAAAGCTATCTGAAATTTTAATTTCACATAAAATGGCATATTAATCTCAAAGTATCCTTTTGGATGCATCCACATGAATTACAGTAGTTCATAGTATTCTAACATTTTCCAATTAAAGCCACCTTATTATTGAACAATGACCTGAAAACTATATTGAAGTTCATATTGTTGTTATGTGGCTATTGAGATTAATTTTCGAAATGCCCACAAATTTTTATTTCTGATTTTTCTCAAATGCAAAGACAAAATCCCAATAATATCAAATGGTTAATTCTCTAAATTCCATCTTGTTCCATATTTTTTTATCAAATTCCTTCACAGATTTCTCCCTTTCCATCTCCAGTAAGTTGAGATTTTATTTATATTTTCATTATTTAATGGAATTTATTAGTTTCTATCCATTTCAATTTGAATAAAAATTTATTCAAATTTGTAGGAACCCGATTCATAATCGATTTAAGAAGCCTTAAATATTAATCAATAGCATTGGAAGCTCTTACCAAGAGTAGCATATCATCAGAATTTGGTAGATGAAAATGGATAGCTTCTTCACCCTGCAAATTGGAACATGGCATGTTCTGTCCGCAATTCTGGATCAATGATGGTAATGATTTTTTGGTATAATGTAATTTTAGCACACTAATTGCATTGACATGATTACAAATATCATTGATATTGTTCTAATGACGTTCAATATTTTTTGAATTTAGGATTCTACAATGTCAACTCAAGAGAAGGTTGCATTAAGAGCAAGAATCAAAGAGAAATCATGCAAGGAATGGTTGAATCAACCACCTATTCAATTCTCGCTATGTCGAGATTCACCAACTAGGAATGACTAAAAAAATAGTAATCCTTCATCACAAGATGGAAATGGAGGAGCCAAATGGAGGTTGGTATGGATGATTACTTATGGATATGACTACCATGGAGGAAATGTTGTTAAATGCATTCCAGAAAAATGAGCTATGGGATGATGCTCATATCATTGGTTCCTAATTCGAAAGCCTGAAATATGCTTCCATCAACACTCTCTTTGGACCTGGTAGCATGTCAAAGTCTACTCAGTTGGGGACAATGATGTTGTTGTACAATATGAAAGAAAACTTTGGCATGTCAAATGGTTGTTTCTCGGAAATATTGAGGTAATTGACCTACACGATTGATCAAGTTCCTTATATTTTGTCAGACAATGAAATTTAAAAATGGTTTATTCTGTGAATGTCAAATATTGATATCATACAATTATATTCTTCACCAACTATAGGATATTTAGAGATAATTTTATTCCGAGTGATAATATCTTGTCAGGTAGATATGAATAGGCAAAGTAGTTGTTGAAAATGTTGGGTATTGATTACATATCATATCATGCATTTACAAATGATTGTATTATATAGAGATAAGAATATAGAGAGAAAGAGAAATGTCTAAAATGTGGGCATGGTAGGAACTATCATTCAAAAAAAGTAGGTAAATCACATTGTCCTCCTCATATCATATTCAAGCACATGCCTATAATCCCAAGGATTCAAAGACTCTTTTGTTGCAAATAATTAGTTATGTTTCAGGCATGCCATGCCTCACATAAAAGTGAGTCAAGGGTTATGTGAATCCCAATAGATTCAATACCCATGAAGTATATAGAGGATAGATGGATTGAAGAGTTCAAGGATGAAGTATGAATTCTTTGACCTATATTCCTTCAAAAACACCAATTATTCTTCTTGTCCTGTATTAGTGATCAATAACAATATCCCCATGTGGTTGCCTATGAAGAATGAGAATATTATGTTGGCTCTCATAGTTCATGGTAGAAGACAAGTTAAGAATATGGATGTCTACTTACAACCATTGGTAGATCAATTGAAGGAATTATCGAATGGGATACATGTGCGATGTATCAAGTCCCATCATAACAAAGAGGAGTTTTATGTTGTATGGCATATGTGCTTACACCATACATGATTGTCTAGGCCTTAGGAGTTTTCTTTGGTAAATTACATTATTATTTATTTTTTAGTAACAATATTGTTGCACATATTAATTTAATTGATTGAAAATTTTCATATCTTCATGGTCGCTAAAGTGCCATCCTGTATAAAATAATTTTGTAGGTCTTGTAACAAAAGGGTATCATGGATGTAAATGTTGTGGACCTTATCTAAATGTTAGGTGGTTTGACCACCTATGAAATCTAGTATATGATTTCTCTAGGGTATTCCACCTAGAATAAAATCCTTACACAAGAGAAACATCCACTTTCAATGGTAAACCAGAGAGAACCCAAAGGTCTGCAATAATGACACGAGATGGATGGCTTAGAGAATATGACGAAGAGAATGAGAAGGATTTTGCATAAATGTTTGATTCAAATGGAGAGCCTATGTTTGATGATCCAAAATTATTCGATACCTATGTTGAGAAATTTCCCATTAGGATGAAAATGAAATAAATCTTTTATGAGCTCCCATATTGGGAGCATCCTAATATTTCCCACTTACTAGAGCGAGTACATATATTTAAAAATGTTTCATGTTCTTTATGGAGGTGCATAGCATCGAATGAAAGCAACACACTAGCTATTAGGAGAGATATTATTTCTTAAAAAACTAAAAATAAAAATTGTCCAAGACAAGAATCTAGAGGGGAGGTTGGTCCCTCTTGGGCTTTGAAAGAAGTTGATGTCCCATAGATTTTAAAGAAAGACAATATTTCTTTGTCAAAGGACTTATAATGAGCGTGAGGACGCCTTATTTATATGGGTCTTCACTATGACATTGCTTCACTGTGGAAGATCGTTTTTCATGATTGAAGTTGCATGACCATTTGAACCTTCTAAGAATACGTATGACAAAAATATGATTTTATTATTTTTATGTAATGAGATATTTGATAATTAATTTTTGTATAATGTACTATTGATTATGCAATGTCATTATCCTCCACTTGTCCGTGGGTGTGTGAACGTTCACTTCCCCTAATACCTAAGATGTTCGATATCTTAATTATCTACATTTATATATTGGATCACATCAAAGGAGATTCATATGGATAGCATTCCATGGTGGTGTCAAGAGATAGCTAAGATTGTTTATATGTTTGAGAAGGATTTGCTGATGATTTTCACGGACTTGCATCCTCATCTTTTAATTCACTTAGTAGATGAGGTTGAATTAGCTGGGGTTATTTTTTGTTATTGGATGTTCTTCTTAGAGAGGTACATCAAGTAGATTGACAACACACCAGGTAATATGATTTGGAACGACAAAGAATAAAAAAAAAAGTGAAGGAGGCTTCCCAAAGGAATGGAAGAGACCTGATAAAAGTTAGGCATGTTTATCATTTGCCAAATTACTACACAGTAACTAATCACACTGAACTTCAATACCAATGCAATTTTGATCTTATATAATAAATAATATATAATAATATATATATATAATATATATATTAATAATATATATAATATATATATATATCTTGGTTGATTTTATCATTGATGAATTTAAAAATTGAAGGCCACAATAAATTATTTTTTTACAATATGAAAAACACAATGTGGATGCATTGTACAAAGAGAAAAGGAGGAAATTAGACAGTGACAAGAAAGAATTCAAATAGTTGTTGGTAGAAGTGTGCCTTATCCTCGTAATTTAAAAGAAAATATGCGAATGACATGCCCTAACAGTTGGGTTCTTGATAAAGACATACACAAATATGGTGCATATGGTTATTACCCACGTGTTGGAGAGGATGTGTAAAACATAGGGATTGGATGCAAAAACCCAGTAACTATATTCTCTTTCTGTATAATTTTAACTTCATACTACACCTTTGAATTGTAAATCTATATATATATTATAATATATATATATAATATTTAATTAGTTCAAGTTATTATACACATGGCGCTATGATTTTTTCACTTTTTTATAAGTGAATTTGTTCCCATATACGTGGGCATATGCAAATTATTTTCTCACAGATGATGTTGATGATGGATGCATGACAAAAGGTTGTGGAGTGTAAGTCAAGTTTTACCAATCTAGTCATGTTAGCCACCATGATCAAAATTTAATGTAGGGGACACTATGTTATGTTGGAAAGATACAAGAGATCAATCAAGTGGACTTCTCTTCATTCCAATGTGTTATTTTTAGGTGTAAGTCATCAGACGCCTTTGATTGGAGTAATATAAAGGAAGCTCCTGATAGTGGGATGATATATGTCAACTCTAGAAAGTTGTGGCATGAACTTAGGGAGCCTTACGTTTTTCCAAGACACTACAACTAGTTGTTTTTTACCCAGATGTGTTGGATAGGGATTGGTGGTTCATATTAAGACATTACCCTAGATTAAAACATAATTTCGAGAACAACAATGTTATCATGCCAAGTGAGGAAGATAATAAGGGTGATGACAATGGAAAGTGATATGTAGTTGTGTTATTTCATCATTTATACTATTATTATATGTTTTTTTGTCCTTATTGAGCTAATTATATTATTCTTTTATATGTCTTGTTGACATTTTATAATATGGTTGATAGGATTCATAAATGTTTTTACACATTTTTCTGCACTGGAAATAGTTTCACAGTACTTAAAAATAATTATTTCCAATTGTGTACATTATCTATGATAATAAGGATTCAAGGTCACAACCCTTCTCAAATAGGAACATAGCAGGCATGCTAAATGTGTGATGGTGCTTAAGAGGCATTTGTTTGAATTTCAGATAGACTTGGTGATGCAATTTTGTTTCCTATTTAGATTATGTGAAATAAATATATATATTTTTTATGTATTTCTAAGTAAATTATTTAAAGTAGACATGTATTTATCATTTTGAACATGATTTAATATTAGCTAGGAGAAATCTGACAAACATGAATTTTAGTTACTATCTCATGATAAGTATGTGGAATTTTTATTTTTTTGAGTTGTTCATTGAGAAATAATCAAATATATTATTTTTCAAAAGTTTAAATCTAATTTATTATCATTTTTACATAATTTAAATCATATTTATTATTAAAATGAGTTAAATTTAAACTAGTACAATGGAAAATAAAGAACCAAAATAGCATTGAAATGTTATATTTTATTACTAGAAAAACTTCACTTGCCTCCTTTTAAGGGATAACTTCCAATAGAGCAAATTAATCCAACTACAAGTAACTTTTCAATGAAGGCCTTATCATGTTACATTTTTCGTTATCCTCATCTTTTTAGAGAGATAGTCTCTAATTTAATCGTAAGAGTTCTATAAATATTTAGATTTAAAATTGCCTCAAAATTAATAACTTCGTAATAAATTAATTTATTAAAAAATAGAATTTTTTTTACATTTATATTAAATTTAAATTAATTATCTGAGGAGCACTTTATGTTAATTGTTGGAGGATGTATGTCACCGTAACAACTTACATTTAAAAAATAGTAAATAATAATATGTAACAAATAAATAGGTTCATAACAAAAGAAATTAATGTTAGTAATAATTACAATACTTCAATTTCCACCTTAATCTTATATAACTTTATATAGAGATATAAATAACTAAAAGTAAAACATAAAAATCAATTTATCTTTTATTATGAGGAAGAAATGTAACGAATAAGAAACTATAATTTACTTTTTACTACAGGGAAGAAATGTATTTTTTTCAGATGACAAGAAATAGTATTATTCATATTACATTATGTGTAATTCGTTCTATGTTCCATTTATATGTGTGTTATGCAACCAGCTCACAAAATCATAGATCAAGAACTTAAAAATTATCCTCTTCGAGGGGGCAACCTCCTTTACATTACAGAACTCAACAATTCTTGGATGATACAAATGAAAATACCTTCTTTCTATATATAGGAGTCTAAGGGGTCACAATATAATCAGAGCCTACATAATAATAATAATGTAAGGGAACAACAATAACAATAATGGGCTTCTATGGGGCACAATAATAACAATATGTGGAATACATGGGCCCAACAATAAAAATAAGGGGGCTACACTAACAATAACAATAAAGGGCTACACTAGTATGATAGGGACCTAACATGCCCCTATCCTTCAAAAACGTGTTGTCGTCAATGATTGAGTAGTTATGGATTCTTCTGCATAAAGTTCTCATCCTTCCATGTGGAGTCTTCAGCGGGTATGTTATTCCACTTGATGTGATAGTCTGAAATTGATCAATTTTGTAGTTGTCAAGTTCTTTTCTCCGTGATTGCTTCATGTTCCAATATGATTTTTTCTTCCTTGTCAAGTTCTGGTGATATTGTTTGAACTGGGATCTTGTCACATATAACCCTCTCCAAGCATGAAACATGGAAAATTGAGTGCACTCGGGAAGATGCAGGAAGGTATAATTTTTATGCCATAGTACCAATCTTTTGCAACACTTTGTAAGGACCATAGTACTTCGATGATAATTTATTATCCTTCTTAGCTTGCTTGAGGGGAATTCATTTGTATGGTTTTTGCCGTAAAAAATTCGGTCGCCTACATCAAAAATTATTTAGCTACAATTTTGATCAACCTTTTGTTTCATTCGATTTTGTGCCAAAGTGAGGTTATCCTTTAAGAGTTGGAGAACTTGTTACTGATGCTTGATGTGATATTCCACTACTTGAACCTTAAAATGTTCTCTTAAATATGATGTGATGGACAAGTGAATGATATCCATAAAGTTCCACGAATATGGTCATTTTTGATGCAGTATGGAAGGAAGTGTTATACCACTTTACCCATTTTGTTTGTTTATCAGATACATTAAAGAAACAAAGATATCCTTTGAAACATTTTTTCACTATCTCATTTTTCCCACCAAGTTGAGAATGATAAGATGAGCTATGAGAGAATTGAGTATCCAGACAAGAAAATAATTTCATCCAAAAATTTCTAGTGAAAATGGGATCTCTTTCTCTTACAATAATGTTTGTGTTTCCATGTATCTTTTGAATTGTTTCCATAAATGCAATAACAATTGTACTGGTTTTAAATGAATACTATAATGCACAAAAGTGTTCACACTTGGTAAGTCTAGAAACTACTACTATTATAACACTCTTTCCTTCGAAATTGGGTAAACCTATGATAAAATCCATTGAGACCTCCTCTGAACGTTGTCTTGGAATGGCTAAAGGCTGTAACAAAACTGGGGTTTTAATTGTCTCAACTTTATTTATTTGGTAAACCAAACATTCAACCACAAAATTTTGAATATCACATTTAAGGCTATCCCCAAAAAAGTCCTTCTTGACCCCGTGGTAACTTTTTAAAATTGCTAAGTTCCCTCCCAAGGGAGATGTGTGCAATTCCAAAAGAATATTTTGTTTGAGTTGGGAATTCTTACAAAGATATAAGTGATCTTTGTACCATAATCAATCATCTTTCCAGCTAAATGTATTAGATGTATTGGGATCTTGATGCAACTTTTGAATGAGTTTCCACACCTCTTCATTATTCTTCCATTCATCCGTTGCTTCATTTATCCAATCTAATTTGATAATATAAATGTCACAAAGAAATTCTTCCACATACTCATCCTTTCTTGAGAGTGCATCTGCAACAACATTTTGCTTCGCTTTCTTGTAGATGATTTCAAAGTCATAACCCACCATATTTGTAGCCCATTTTTGTTTCTCATATGAAAATAATATTTGTTCCAAAAGTTATTTAAGACTATCATGATCTATTTTACCTTGAAGTGCCTTCCCATTAGGTAAGGTCTCCATTTATTTAATGCATGTAGTATTTCCAACATTTCCTTCTCATAAATATGTTTGTGTAAATACTTTTCATTGATGGGACAGATTTTAAAAGAAATGGGTCTTCCTTCTTGCATTAAAACACAAATTCCATTTCCTAAGGAATCACATTCCACAATAAAGGTTTTTGTGAAATCTGGTGTAGCTAAGACTAGTGCCTAGCACATTGCCTCTTTAATATATTCTTAGTTGCTTCTGTAGTACAAGAAAATCCATCTTTCTTTAGTAATGTCGTTAGAGGTGATGTTATTCTCCCATAATTCTTAAGAAATTTTTGATAATACCATGTCAACCCAAAAAATCCTCGAAGATTCTTTATGTTATGGGGATTTTCTATTCCTTAATGGATTTAATTTGTTAGGGTCTACCTTAACACCCTCATACAATACAATATGACCCAGATATTCCACCTCCTGTACTCCATAGAAACATTTTTAGGTTTTTGCATATAATTTTTTCTCCTCCATTAGTTTGAGCACCTTGTCAACATGTTGAATATGACCCTTCCAAGACTTGTTGTATATTAGCACAGCATCAAAAACTACTAACATAAATTTTCTAAGAAGGGTTTTAAAATGGAATTCATCAAACCTTGAAATGTGGAAGGTGCATTGGTAAGGCCAAAATGCATGACCAAAAATTCATAATGAACCTCATGAGTTCTAAATGGTTTTTTTTCAGAATGTCTTCACTCTTCATTCCAATTTGATGATATCCTAAACAAAGATCCAACTTTGTGAAGTAAAGTGTTCGGTGTAATTCATCCAACAATTCATCAATGAAAAGAATGAGAAGTTTATATTTAATAGTGAGATTTTTGACCTCCCTATAATATGGACACATGCACCATGATCCATCGTTCTTGTGCACCAATACTACTAGAGTAGAGAAATAAATTTGACTAGGTTGAATCATACCGACTGTTGGGCCTCAAAATATGATCATTTTTCCAATGTATATAACCAGTATTCATAGCCTAAATTGCTATAGTTTTAACTCATTTCATACCATAATTCCACAACTTGCCGCCAATTCATATATTACACTTCGTGGTTGATTATCATTGGTTTTCTTAACTTTTAAATAATTAGAGATGACTTTGCTATGATTTTCTAGTGATGGTTTTTCCAAGTTTATTTATTGCATGGGTTCATTGCTAAAAATATTCATAAGTCAATTAAACTAGTTGCTACAAGTTAAGTACAAAATGGTTATAGAAAAAAATTTCAATTTATGATTAAATGAAGAAGAATATTGTGCTTCAAGGGCATGTAGCTTCTTCAAAGTAGCCTCATTTAGGTAACCCATAAACCATTTGTCAAAATTCGTCATCATGAAGAAGTTATGGTTAGCATAATCTTTAAGTACATGTTGTAGCAACTGCAACACCCTCCAAAATTTTGGCCTGCATCCAATTTTGGAGCGTCCTTTGAGAGTTTTTCTTAATTACTACATACACTCGGGTTCACTCCATGATCTCATGTGAGTCTTCGCACCCAACTTTCTTGATCATTCCACCAACAACGTTTTCATATTGATGTCAATGTCATGCTTGCAACCATGTTTTGGTCATACTCAAGGTCTTCGCTTCATGTGTACATGTTGTGTTTGCCATGTAAACATATGTCATGCTCACACATGGAGTCATATTCATTATCATGCAAGTGTCATCATGGTTTTCCAATGATTAATCACAAGCATTTCCCTTGTCACTCACATCATCGGTCAGCCATGTTGAGCCTATGTGTTTGGATGGTTTGATTTGTCTTGTCGTCAAGTGATGTAAGTGTGTGTTTACAAGATCACGTATGCACATTTCCACTGATTCACACACTTAGTCATTTTGTTGAAGTTCTGACTATTTGATTCCCCTCTGACAAGCCGACCTTCATCCCACCATCGACTCAACCGATTATCACTGACAACAGCACAGAAGCACCAAGAAATCCATTTCAAGTTGTGTTGCCCACAAGTAGATCAATCAACCTTCATGTTGGTCAACTATAGAGTTTGACCCGATAGTCACCGTAGGACCAACTCCCCTCAAACAATTGTGGAGAGGTGGCCGACTTTCCGGCTCTGCTAACTGAGAAAATTGCATAGATAGGCTAGATAGACACATAGTGCCCATCCTTGTGTCCCACAGAAAATTGCGTAGTTTTTCCAGTCAGCCCTCCAGTCAGTCGACCGGCTGCTCACCCAGAAAAATACGCAATTTTCATGAGTAAGACTTCTTCTACCTAGTAGGCCACTCATCTTGTAAACTATGCAGAGGTGATCAACAAGGCAACTTCACAGCATTGGTGCAATTTTTCCCGCTAGTATCTCCCGACATCTAATTGCCAGCTCGCTCCAAGAATTGCATAGTTTTTGCTGCCAATATCCAGACAGATGACTACGAGTTCCCCTTGGGAATTACGTAGTTTTTTTTGTGAGTGACCCAACAGCCAGATCCTAGTTTCATCCATAAATTTTGTAGTTTTGGCTGCCAAGCTCCCGTTTCCCGTTCATTCTAGGAATTGCACAAATTTTTCCTGCCTAGACTTCCAACAGCCTGGAATGTTCCTCTCAAAAAATGCATAGTTTCATCCTCCAACTGAGCCAGACCCAATGGATAGTCAATGTTGATCTAGATTGCCCATCTCCATCACCAAGTGATTGCTGTGCAGTTTTCATCAGTAGTGCTTGGAGCCTCCATCACAGCTGGCAATCGTGTCTCCTCTCCTGGTCACCTGCATTCAAATTAATCACACATCATGGTAGACTAGGAGGTCTATGGATTTTATGTTGTCTCGTCATAAGTGACTACAAATACAGGTACATATACAAACATGGCATGACAAAGGATGGGATGAACAAATGGAGTACATGAAGAAGGACATGTGCACCAATGGATGAACAAACGATGCATTCAGAGAGATTGGTCATGAATGGATGATGGTGAAAAGATGTGTTCACAGACAGATGGATCGGAAACATGCATGATGTGCTCATGGGATAACAGATAAACAAACATACACTTTTTGCTAATGGATGAACTTGTCAAGCTTACCAACGCAGATGCAAGAAGCAACCTGTGAATACAACATCAAGCAATCCACCATGAGGACATCCATTGCCCAACAACACTGCAATGTGAAATGCACACCAGCAGCAACACAAATGTACCAGCACTACCATGTCAAGCCTTGTCATGATTCATGTCATCCACACCGCTATTGTGGGCCATACTGTCAATCAATGTAATCTAAGGTGGAAGTCTACGAGACCCACTTGTTGTATGAAGATTCATGTAAAATATAAAAGTCATGGAATTCAAACAATCATGAGGGTAGTCAAACAACAACAAGTGTCAGTTTCACCCTTGGCTATAAATACCCCCTCATTTGTACATGAAAAGTACTTTTCACCTCAACTCCTCCCACATGGCCTTGAGAGTCTGTAATCTTTTCTTTGAGGACTAAGTAGTGGCTCCAACGCCCCACCCAAGGGGTTAGTGATGTATGGTGTAACGATGTGTCTAGGAACTTTCTCTTAATTTAAAAGCTTGCTAACATGCCAGCACATTTTCACACATGTATCGTAAATATTGTAAGACTAATCTTGAACACTTGTAATGCATGTTTCTTTAACCTTTGTTTGAAACTTGAACTCATTCACTTCTTGTAACACATATATACTAATGAAAATGTGATCTATGTGTTGTTAGCATTGTCTTCCCCATGTTGGTTACCTCCTCGGACATCAGATAAACCTCTCACATAAACTTGTTATAACAACTGTTTCACTCGCACGGACTCATTTGCTTAGTGTTGTATGTGTTATCTTCCTTTGTGTGTTGTGATTGTCGCATCCGTGTGGAATTTTCTTCCAGAAGTTGTGCACATCATGTTATGTTGTTTGTTCCAAAGATAGTTGGGGATTCCTCCCAACTATCTTGGGACTGACTCTGAGCCTCTTCCTCTACAGTGAAAGAACCATTGATACAAGTAACACTAGACAAGCAAGATCTAAGGAAAATCTTTAAGTTAATGGCAACCAGTCCATCATACCAGATGTGACTTCTACACCAAACAGTGTGAGGTCTACTTGGGACTTCATACTGGGGTGATCCCTTAAATGTTGGTGGGTCTAGCACCGTCAACATTTTTAGCGCTAGAAGGAGGGAAGCCAGTTGTATATGATTGAACATCCTCTCACACTCACTCATCAACCATTTAGTCAAGGCAGTAACTCGCACTACCTCTCACCTAAATGTGACTCTACAGTTGGTTACTTCTCACCTCCTAAGACTAAAAACGAAATTTCATATCATCACCTTTGCTCTATCCATCCCATCACCCACCAGTTTGTGAAAACCGTCAGACTGATCCCAGGCATACAACACCTTCCATACACATCAAGGAAGCCAAAATCCACTCCCACAAGGGTTGTCGTATCATCAGTGGGAGAAGAAATTCTTACCACACTTCAAGGTTTGAAAAAAGTTATTGAAGACAAAGAGGAACCTTCGGTCTTCTGACAAGGGGAACGAGACACCCTTGTGATCTTGGGATCTGATTCGGGTACGAGAGATAGAGGGGAAGGTAGCAAAGGAGGTGAAGGAGGAGATAAACCAATAGACTTAGATCCAAAACCATCAAATTCTAAAGGAGAGGAGGAGGACGAAGAAGAAGAAGAGATGACTGACCAAAATTTGGAATGGATGACTGAGGGAACTATTGATGGTGCTGGATCTGCCAACATGTCAAGGGGATCTCCCTTGTAACATGTCCCAAGTATACCTCAAACCATTTGGTGTAGGAGTCCTAATAGTGCATTGTAAGGTAATTCCTTGACTGCAATGTTGCACAAAGGCAAGTAAGATAACTTTGTCAATGGAAACGGTGTGACTGCTACAGTGAGTTAAGGAATATGTATGAGAGGTTCTAACACATAAGGGGGCAGATAAGGGTGAAGGTGAGTTCCAGGTTAAAAGGGATCAGTCCCAACTTGGCTAGGAACACACAACACAAAATGACATAAACAGCGTCTGGTGGAGAAATCCACTCGGAGGCAGTAGTCACAACATACAAGGTAAGATAACATGTACAACATTCATAGATCAGTCCAAACGAGTGCAATGATTGTTACAACAAGGTTCATGTGAAAGGTCTAGATGGTGTCCAACAGAGTAATTGACATGGATGGGACAGCACTAATAGCATATACAACACATTTGCAATAAGATTCATATAATTTCATATGAATCAGTTCATACACAAATACATAAGTTAAACAACATATATGATTAAGGAAACCAGAGTAGTCCAACTATAATAACAACATATGCATGAAAATGTGTTGGTTATTATTATGTAAAAGTCTAAGTTCCAATCATACAATACATCCATGTAAACCTGCTAGCCCCATCAGTAAAACATTACAACCACATCCACCTACTCCTCCAAAGAGATGTACTAACTTTGCGCAGTGGAGAAGCGAAGGAGAGTTACAATACTATCCAAGCTTTCTTCAAGATAGTCTTAATAGAAGCTTGGATGACCAAAATCCTTTACAATGAGTTAAGAGGGGCTATTTATAGCAAATGGTGGGGTGATCCTTGACATTCCCCTTTGTGATAGTTCAAGTACCCTCACGACTCTTCGCTTACTCTATGACTGTTACGTCCAGCTATTGACACTTGACTTACACTTGACATGACTCAACATTACAATGCACATGTACTCATGTGAGACAACATGTTTTAAGCAAGCCTTGCAAGACATCACTGACACTCAGTCCACTGCGATTAGGCCAACAATTTGACATCATTGTGATGGCGAAGGTGGTGAGTTGATGCCAGGTCTTGTTTTCCATGATGGTGTGCATGCACCTCACGGTAACATCTTGCTGAAGCAAACTTTTGCCTCCATTGCAACCGGTGCATTGGTTCGGCCCCTTCATCCAACTCGTTTG
The DNA here is from genome assembly GCA_000404065.3 of Pinus taeda. Classification (NCBI taxonomy): domain Eukaryota; kingdom Viridiplantae; phylum Streptophyta; class Pinopsida; order Pinales; family Pinaceae; genus Pinus; species Pinus taeda. The sequence continues at coordinate 86,107 of APFE031615934.1, forward strand.
ATAACATAAGCATGGTCTTCTTGTGTGTGGATGAACTGGCAACACACTGATGCATAGTTTCCATATTGATCTTCAAGTGTGTACTAGTGGTCATCCACATCAACTTACCAAAGTACATGTTCAACTCTAGTTGGACTTGCTTCTTGTATTCACCTTGGTGAGTGTGTTGAATGGATTGGATTGCATGTGTGTGCTCAATGACATGCATGATGTTGAATCCCTTACATGCGTTAAACAACACTATGCATCATGTCTTCTTCATGTCAGCTAGTAGGATGGATCTTTAACTTATATGGGCGTAGTTTGATATGTGAGTTCATGTTGCACTCATTGTTGCTCATGTTCGTACTGTGACTCATTCGTCTATCTATGCAACTTCATGTTCTTCCTAAGTTGTTGATTCATCGCATGCAATTCCTTCTTTGTTCCATTCTCTACACAAACTTCATGTCATGCTATCACCTCATGGTTGGAGTCTCCAAGTTGCTTTCATCATCAATGGATATGCTTGATATTGCAACCTTGTTCTGCCTCTGTGTTGTCAACAACCCTCCTCTTGCATTTGTTGCATTTGGTATGTTGTCTTTAGTTGTTGTTCATGATGCTACCTTTTGTGATGCTTTCACTATCATATCTTGATGTTGTTGTCTATGAAAAAATTGATGTCTTCATGGGTAGGCAAGTCCATAGACACTTGATCGACTGCATCCCCAAGTGTGCTCTGAACAGTGTCTTAGTCTTTTCTCTCCTGGAAACCATTGTGCCTATAGTATTGAGAGGCAGATGAACACCTGTGATACTTGGAGACATGAAACACCCATGGAAAATAATCTGTTAATCAAAAACCAAAATGAACATGAGAACTGACTTGCAACATACATGGTTGAATGATTATGAAGGTTGTGCAATTTCGGTCGGGAGGTTGGGAGACCAACTGCCAACACTGCATAAGGCACAATCTAGGCTACTGGGAGACTAATTGACTATTGGAATTGCACAATGCATAGTCCAATCTAGTTGCTGACTATTGGGATTGTGCAATGTGTAATGCATAGTCCAATCTGGCTACTAATTATTGGGATTGTGTAATGCGCAATTCCAATTAGGAAGGGTTGTTTGCCGAGGGACAAATTTGCACAATTTCTTGGGCCAAGCACCCATTGTGCTCCAGAAATGTGCAAAACAGTCTTGGAGGCATGTGTTGGACAAGAATACACAAATTTGTAGAGGAAGGTGAGCCTTCCTTCCCCAAATTGCGCAATGCAGCCTTGGTGAAGGCAGAGTTCGAGCCAAGTTTGGACCGACTCACCAACGGGAAACTTAAAGAAACTAAGATAATAAATGCATGGTGACACTAAGTGACAGTAGAAGTGATTGACAGTGCATGCAAAACATCAATGAAAGATTCAACAAACAGATCAATATGCATGTTGGTGAGGTATTTTGTCGGTTGGATGAATGTCCATGCAAAATAGTTTCATGCATATGACAACAGTGAGATAGCAAAGAAAACTAAAATAGAGCTAGGACAAGGTAGTATACACTGAAATGATAGCAAGCATTCAAAGAAATCATGCAAACAATACTCCCACAAGTGAAAACATAGACAATGACAAAAATGTAGCGCAAGGCATGGGAAGCAGGATTACCGCAAAACAACTGAGTTGAATGTGTCGACTGCTCCTAAATGTGATGTGGGATGTCAGGGCTACAAGGTTGATGTAAAGAATGAGCTTTGTAGTGTTCAATTCATGAGTTTTGATAACATCGAGGTTGTGATGCACATGTCACAAATGTAGGGGAAGCGAAACTTGGTGGGAGGTTTCTGAATTGCTCATTGCATGTAGCCTCCAACTTCTAAACTTAGATACCTGAGATAAGGGATGCCTTTGCATGATGCCTTAGGAGAAGAAGCCTATGCATGCAAGTCTTCTTTGCTTGCTCCATGAAGGAACCGATCAAGTCAGTTGTAGATGCATGAGGTTGTTCGATTGCTTGAAGGAAATGCACATTTCTGGCCGGGAGATGGGCTAACTACCCAGGTTGTTTGCGCAATTTCTGGGTAGAGCAACTGATGCTACCCAAATTTTCCCAAATTCTGGGTTGAGTAGCCTTGCTTGGGAAATTTGCGCAAATCCTGGTGAGAGTGTTGGCAGGGAGGATTGTGCAATCCCAGAGGCCAGCAAGTTGCGATAGTGGATTACGTAATTTATGGAGGGAAGGCTGGTTGCCCTCGAGAAATGCAAAATTTTCAAGGGGAAGCTATTCAACCTGTAGCTGGACCAAGTTCAGGTGAAAATCTATGAGGGTAATTGATCAAGTTGTGAATGACATGATGCCTTTGTGCAAGAAGGACATTGAAGCTTGTGAACTTGATGAATCAAGGAAAGCTGTTGTGAAGGTGGGAAGGGAGGCTCCAAAACAAGGCTAAGGAAAAATTTTGGAGGCTTGCTAAAACTGCTAAAACACTTGGTGACACACTGGTAGAACTCCACTTCTCTAAATGGACCTTCTTCATGAAAAGCAAGTCTAATAACTCCGGAAGTATTTTTCAATTCTTAGCTCATCTTGCTTTCACACTAACGTGTTTGAAAGATGTAGCATCTACCAAACCCTTGGCTGATTGCAACACAATTGTTTTGATTGGGGTTGAGGGGTATAGAGGTGCAGAAGAAGTATAGTTGTCAGAGTCTTAGTTTTATCTCTGGTGTTGCTCCACTGCCAACGGGCCTGGATAGTACCCCGATGGAGTCACATAGGAATGCAAGTACTGCTTTTCTACCAATGAGCCTGGTCAGTACCCTAGAGGAGTTACTTTCATCACCTCCCTATGTTGTAAGCCTTTCTTTTCTTTCTCCTTATTCATTTTTCATTTTTCATTTTTTGACTTTTCTTTTCTTTTTTTTCATTTTTCACTATGCATAGCACTATATTCATTTCAGAGGAAAAAGAGGGATCCCAACTTATCGAGAGAAAAGGAGGTTGTTCCAGAAGATAAGTAGTTTATTGTATCTCTGACATGCATGTTAAAGTTTTCCCCCCTCACCTTACTCTACTTGACTAAGACGACAAGGGTTAACCCAAAAACAACCGACTAGAGAAGGTGACACTAGTTAGCATGCAAGCATTGTGTTTTCACCAAGGTTCACTTTGAATAGTATGTATTTTACTTCAATGTGTCATGGACTAAACATAAGAAGCTCATCATATAGAGGCAAGATGACAGATAACCATGTAGTGATAGGTGTACAAGCCCTCTTGTACTTTACCCAACTCGTTCCAAAAGTCATACATGGTTTCATGCAAGATTATCCTACAAACAAAACAAACGAGCTAATAAACATAAAAGAAAAGCAAAAGTAGAAGTGAAAGTGAAAGAAAAGCAAGTAAGAAAACAAGAAAGTGAACAAAGAAACAAACAAAGCATATATGCAAATAAGCATGCAAGCAAACAATTGAAAGAAAACACTAATCCTACTCCTATATTAATGTGCATGGGCCTGATCACGTGAAGTGATACTTCCAATGTAGCCAATGGCGCATTGGTAGACCCATGTTGATGAAAGCTTGTTCCACGAGCAACCTAGTTGTGTTAACTAGCAAGAGAGAAAGATATAACAATGAAGACAACCACACTTCATGTTTCAAAGTGCCCATGGGTCATAAGTGAGTGCATGTGCATGATGAACATTTTGTGGACTGATCATGGTGTCGGGTGACACTACCTGAAACATTTGAGCATAAGCACACTATTGACTATGACATGCAAGAAAATGAAAGAAACAAATATAAATTTTGTCATGAATGAGTTCTTGCAATGTAAGACTCCTCCAATGCATGAGCAATGGGATTGTGCAGTTCTAGTGGAGAAAGTGTGATCTGTGAGTGATATGGATCTTCAATGCATACAAACGCATGATGAGGATCCTCGGGTGATTGAAAAGTTTCATGATCGGAAGGGAGACTAACCCCAAGAGAGCGAGGACCTGACATAACCATCGGATTGGGCTGAAATGCCTCAATAGTGTTGGGTGTTTTAACTTCATCATCAGGTAGATCATGATAAATTGTTGGCTTCGAAATATCAAGTACGATAGATTCATGATCCTGATAAAAAATGGAAGTAAATGGATCACGACAGCCACAATCGGAAAAATCAATGAATTCATCAACATCCTCATGATCTGAATCAAACAGAGGGGTAGATGAAACTCGAGCAAATTCATCCTTTTTGTTTCTAGAAAATATAGATGAAGGATCAAGTGGATTTTCAGTGAGTAACTTATCCTCTCCATTGTCAAGTGATGGACTAACATCTGGTGAGTCCTGCAAGTGATTAACAATAGGTGCATCCGTGGATGAAGACACAAATGAAAAATCATGGATGGCAGGCTCACCAAAGAGGTCAGGAAAGAATGGAGGGGGCTCAGACAAAAGGGAGTCATGCTTTGCCGAGTGTTGATTTTCAAGCTCCCACTCATACTCTTCATGGATGGAAATGCATGTTAGTTGTGCAACACCAACTCCATCAATCGATTTTTCCTCATTCACAACAAGTAATGAGTCCAGAATGGATGAACATAATATATCATCATGCAGAGGAACACCTGAGGGTGAAGACGAATGTCGAAGATAGGAATGCATATGAGAACTCAAATAACTCACAACTAAATCTACATGAAAATTCAGTGAAGTGATGCTGGGAGAGTGTGAAGGATGAACAAATGTGTGAGCTATTATCATTCAAATTTAACCTCAGAAGTTATCAAAAGTAGGGACACTCTGAGGTATCCACAGAGGGCTCTCTCTTTATGATTTAGCTTTTTTTTGTGAGATATTAGGTTAATTATGAAAGGTTGGGGGGTTTTGATTTTGTTTGGTGGTGGAATTCGAGAGTAGATGGATAGAACAAGGTATTTCAGGCCATTGGGCTATGGAGTCAACTGAAGGATGGCTTAACTGGATCAGGGTGATTTAACAAAGGAGAAATTTCATAGAGAAAGATAGCCAAACAAAAGAAAAATGATAGCTTCAAATGGGTGAAATGGTCTTGAACAAGGAGGAAGGGCAACTGAGAATCCTTCAATAGGGTCCAAGATGAGGGAAAGTGGGTGCTCATTAACAAAAAGCAATTAAGTATTCTTTGTTAAATGATCATAGTAATAAACTATGAAAGCAAGAAGCAATTAAGAATTCCCTACCTATAATAGCCTAGAAGAAAACATTAAGAATATAAACGATTTTAAAGACAGAATGCAGTAAGGCTCTTTCTGAAATATAAATTTTCATTTATCATTCATATATGAAACACGTATGAATATTTATTAAACCAAAAAAACCGTAAAAACACAAGATATAGAATACTTGTTTGTTTCTCGTTTGACACAGGTATCCTGTAAAAGTCCTTTGCTTTATTACTTTGTTCAAACTAGCCATACAGAAGTTGTTCAACATCCCTTCAATTCCAAAAGTAAATTGTCTGCAGAAATGTCTAAGAATCCACCCTTAATACTTCGAACAAAGAAGTATTTATATAAATGTTTACATCAAAATATCTCCTAACTAAGAGAGATATATTCTAGGGAAACTAAATATATTTTACATGAATATAGAGACAGATGGTCTCGAATGTAGAAACAGAATCTGAACTGACTGTTTCTATCCCTGTTTCTGTTGAAGGAGCTGGATGAAGGTCCTATGAATATGCATCTTGTGTCGTGCTAGTAACTCTGTGCTAGACATTTGATCTTATCTTTTCACTTTCACTTGTATCTGATACTCGTTACCTGTTCACCTTTTCACCCTTTTTACCAAAATTTACTGTGGTAATTATTTCTCTTTACCTTACTTAAGTCATGGTAATTTTACAGGATGTCATTCATGTTGGACCAGCAATCATATTTTGGTATTCTTGTTCTTGTCAACTTCCTGTAGATTTCATCTGCTTCAGTATATTTCACAAAATTGGGTTGCACTATGAATAGGTGCTTCACTTCATGTTCAATGTAAAAAAGGTTCTCCAAACCATCATAAATAACTTTCCCTATGGGAAATGCCTTGACTGCAAATGAACTGGCCTGACTGTTACCTTGCTGATGGAGCTTATTGATGTAGTCTATCTGAACCATTAGCTTGTCATTAATTACTAGAGGACTTGGGAGTCCTTTACTTTGTAAGATGCCAAATTTACTCATGAACTCATCGATATCTTCCTGCATACATTGAAATCTACACTCCAAGCCTTGCATTAGATTCCTTTTGCTTAATACTTTCTTTATTTCGAGGATGGTAGTAGTTCTATCCTTAATTTTTAATTGCTCCAACTATTGCATGTTTCTACTGTTTAGAAAATTAATTAGCTGGACTACCTCTTCAGGCTTTCTACCCAATTCCCCTCTGGTCCTTTTAACTTCTTCAAGAGCAGGCTAACTAAGTCAATTTGCTCAAAAATAATTTGAATGGATGACCAGATATCATTGATGGAATCAATGATATTTGTCCACAATATTCTCTTGATATCTGTCAAGGGCTTTTCAAATGTAAGGTTTTCTCCAGTGCTCTAATCTATTGGGTTAAGCCTTTGTTTTTCCTCATCTCTTCTACAAAATTGATTTTTGATATATCATATTTCTACTCCAATGTAGTGAATTTATCTTTCACTTTCTGCAGCTCTATGACTTGGAGCTTCTTCTCCTCGATGAATTTAATCAAGTCTTTTGTACTCTGTGTTAGTTAACCTGTCTATGATGTACTTGTTACTTCTATGGGTCCAGCTGTTGCGAAAGGAATATTTGGTGCTAAGGTTGATGCCAATGTAGAAGGGACTTCTGTTGAAACTATAGGCACTATAGTTTGGGGCTGTGCAGTCAACTCACTCTCCCTACACTGTATTGCCTTCTCTAATTCCTGCTCTATTTCTTTTAATTTCTCATTTCACTTAAGGACCAAGTCCATAAGCTCTTCTTCATTTTTCTTCCTTATTAAGCTTTCTACTACCTTGATATCTTTTAGGTCATGGCCCAACTCAATAACCAACTCCTCCAATGATTTGATTTTGTTGTCTTTTTCCTATGAGGAGGCCTTTTCTAGTTGCAATTGGGCAGTATTGTTTCTCAGTGAATTTTGCAACCTATGTGCCATCATTGCCTTGCTAGTTAGTGTAGAATAGACCATCTCTCTTGTTTGTTTGTGAAATTCTATCGGGTCTATTGGGTGTATGTCTTTGGCCATGACTTCAAAGTCAGTCTTGAGATAATCTACCATGGATTTTGGCTGTAGCACTGTGGGTTTTAAGAAACTCATTTTCATTTTTCCCTCTTTTATGTCAAAAGCTGACATCAATCTGGTTTGATTTGTAGGAGCCATCTTTAAATATTGAGCATAGGCTTGGGCCTTCAGCTACTCATTCCTATTCTTGATTTCTTTGAATTTCCCCTTTATGTCTATAATCATTTAAGAAGAAGATCTGAGGGATGAAACTTCTGTGCTCTATTTCCTTTTAGTTCTTGCTTCTGTGAGCTTGAAGGTGTCCCACCTATTGGGGATGTATGTAGACTATCTGCTCCTTCCTTCCTCATGCTCTCTATGGTTTCATCTATGAACTCCTCCTCTGAATAAGGATTGAATTTTTTCCTCTTAGCAAAGGTTTGATATGTAGGTATGCTAGAAGGGGTAGCTACTTCTCTATCTCTTTTCAAATTCTTTTCCTCATTCAGAGGAGTCTACACAACTGGGGGATTTCCCATGTTAGTTTGAACTGGATGTGGCTGTGGTGGAGCTCTTTCTTCAGACATTTCAGGCTACTTTGATATCTCTGGTTGTTCTGATGCTAATGGTTGTCTTGTTTGTTCTGATGGAGGAACACTAGTTTCTCGTGTTTGTCCTTGTGATTGCTTTTCTATCGCAGCATTGGTTTCTTGGGCTGGCCTTTGGGAACGCTAGGTATGCACCTATACAAAATATTCCAGGTCAAGTCTCTTATCCAAATCTTTCATTACCTTCTCAACTTCAACTTTATCACTATCTTCCTCTATCAATGTCCCTTCTCTCCATTCATCTAAATTGGCATATTGTTCTATCTCAAGGATTCTATGATGGATGTAGGGTGAAAGCTTATGTTTTTTCCTCCTATCACTGATGAAACCATGAGGGTCATAAACCCAAGCAAAGCTTTTCTTTAGTCTCATTGTTGTTTCTATGATTTCTTCTACTCCTTTCCCTGCTTCTTTGTTCTTGCACATAAATGAGCCTAAGTGGTCTTTAATCCTAAATTGCACTTTCTTCTTTTCCTTGATGAAATGAAGTTGATATGAGTTTAAAATTTTCCTGTGATATTCCAGGGAAAACAATCTCATAGGAACAAACTTAGGCAGCTTGAAAGCAGGGAGTTCACGACCATAGATTCGGATCTCAATGTGATTCTGGTACAAGTACCAGTCACCTATCTTGTAATGTTTTGGCAGTTGAAGGATTCTCTTGATATCATCACTGATTCTTATGGGAGGATGTGCTATCAGCATGGTGGTTACATTATAGACAAATTGATCTATGAATTCATTGTATGAATGGGGAGAAGTGTATGAGTATTCAAAGATGGAAGTCCAGAAAATGACTGATCTGGGATTACCTCTAGTACCAAGCTTATTCACAGAGAATGGGAATTTGTCAGTTTGGTAATATAGGAAGAGGTTATACAAGATTGTGGAATACTTGAACATTCTCTCATTTTCCAATCTCATGAACTGATCATGGATTTTTTCAACTATAGATGCAACATAGTCATACTTGGCAGCAGGGGGCTGGCCAGGGGTGAAGATATTCATATAAGAAAATGTCATTTCATCCACATATTCAATGGTTGAGAAACCAAGAATACAGGAAATCATGGTAATAATATCCCTCCATAAGCTTGTAAATGTAGTTGTCATGTAGGGTGGAGGGTTTTCTAAAATGTATTGCTCTAGCATGAACATTTTGCAAACTCTGGCGATCTCTGAGCTGGAATGTTTGGAATACTTGTCAAGTAAACCAACAATTGGCAAAGGGGTAAGGTTTTGACTAGGTTGCAACTGCAATATTTCATTGATGGATTTTGCTGTAATGGTAAAAAGGATTTGCTAGTTAGGGGACATTACAGCTCTGAGATTAGATTTATAATTGGCATGGCACTAGTGAACAATGTCTGGGAAAATGTGCACTGAAGGAAATTGGTACTTTGGGAGATTTGATTCCCATAGACCAATATTGTCAGCATTATTGAGGTAAAGGTTCTGGTACTTACAACGCAGTCTCAAGGGGAGTCATCAAATGTGAGGTATTTGATTTGGAAATCTTTATCTGCTAAGGGCAGATAATCCAAATCTCTTTGAGGAGTGGTGATAGGAGGTACATTTAGGGCTACGGGGGCTTCCATTTCTAGGTCTTGTGGATTCAGAGTTGGAAATGGGGTTTTTGAGTAGGGTAGGTGAAACAAGGGGTCCTGGGTTTCTTTAGTGTAAGTTTCAAAACTGAATTACATTGAATTTTGGGGTTTTGCAACGTAATTACAAAGGAATTTATGTATTTACAGGGTTTTCGAAGAAAAATGGTAAATACCTATTTATGGAGTGATTGGAAATGGAGTACTGGCCACTGGTGTAAATGGTGGACTGGAGCGGCGTCGAACTGCAATTTTCGTGGTAGTTGATGGTTGGAGTACGAGATGGTTGAATTCACGTTCTAGTTGCATGCATGAGTTTTCAAAATAATAACGAAAAAGCAGATTAAATTTGGTTTTTATGGAAAGTTAAAGTTTTTGGCGGGTTTCATGATACGACATGTGGCATTAGCGGGGAGGTGACTTGACGTTTTTTCGTTAGCCAGAGGTAGTAGGCGGGTTTCACTGCACCGCTTATGGGTGGGAAGTGGAAGCAGTGAGATGCCATACATCTTTTGACATGTAGCATCAGCATTGTACATGAAACCGCTCACATCGCGTGCTAAAGGTTGAACAAAAGGCCCGTGTGATATGAGCGAAGGCCGTCAGATCTGAAGGATACGATCGGATGGTTGTTAGGGTAATGACATGATTGAGAGATAAGAGGGGTGGGCCCGATAATAATTAAAGGATTTAATAGTATTGGGGGTGATTTGATTGGTTGGGAGAGTTATTAATTAGTCTGAATGACTAAATGAATCCTCATTGAGTGGTGGCGGGGTCAGGTTCTTAACCAACTACAGATTAGTTAATTAATCCCATTTTTTATTTGTTTTATGGTTATACTTAACCATCACGGCAGGATATATAATAATTTGGGGTTTTGCATAGTATAATAATACAAGCTTGGGTAATTTTCTTTTATTTGGGAATTATATAATAGAACATTAATGGTTAATATGACTAAATGAATGGGAAGCGCTAAGTCCAATGTTTTCCAAAAGTATTTCATCATATAACATATTGAGTTAGGCTAAACGTTATTAGAGCGTTTTATGAGGATTTATTTCAATTTCCCTATGTAAAATAGGATTTTACTTAGGAAACATTTTATCAAAGGAATGAGTGATCTTATGGGGGGGGGATAATGTTGATGAAAGGGACATAAGTACTTTAGGCATTTCCAATTATTGGGCCGAGGGTCTGGTCACTCCAAAAGTTAGAGGAATTCTCTGAGCCCCTCTAACTATGGAAATTACCTTTAGCACTTAGGGAATTAGCGAATATTTCAGGGGAATGAGTAGGGAAGTTAATTATTTTGACTTGGGATGTTGATGTGCCTTTCGATGTGGTACATGCCTTTGCCTAGTGATTAAAGTTAAAAGATTTGTGAGCATTTAAACTTAACATTCACCACACATTTATTCTACAACCATCATCTACTTACCCTACCTACTTTACCCTAGCATTTTCACTTCTTTATTCGGGTACACCTAGACTGGCAAACCCTTTTCAAACTTTCTTTTCCTTTACATAGTGATACCTATCTAAATCTAACCTTATTACATCCAGGGGCTCAGATTACACTGTTGAGCTCCTTTTATTAACTCTACCTATCTACTTATCTGCCAAGGTTAAACTATTTGGTCAGATCTTTATTCTCTACTTCTAAAACATGAAATTGAAAATATGAACTAGTCAAGCTTAAACTATTTGACTACTCATGAATTATGGCATAGGTGACAAGCTACACACGATTTTTTAATATACAAAAGTAAAAAAGTAGTGCCATTTAGACTTGCACATTTTCTTGGTATTTCTTTTTGTTGGGTTGATTTTCTTTCCTTTTTTGACCTTTTCTTTATTTATTTTTACCCTTTTATTCTTTTTATATGGTATATCCTCTTTACAACTTTTTATTTTTTATTTTTCACAAATATGGAAAACCTTTGCAACACGTAAAGGTATGAACATATTTCAAACCTAAATCGAGTGAATCATGATATATGACACCTATTGGTATCGAGGCATAACAGTGGCTCCACTTGGGGATGGCTTTCCCTGGTGGAAAGTCAAGAACAGTAGATCAATGGCCTTCTGAACAACTTTGATTGTGCTCTGGAATCTTCCTTTTCTCACTGTTTTATTGTATTTATGACAGTAATGCTTCTGAAGCTTAGGGCCTTCTCTTCGGGCTTCAACTTCAGAAGTTTACCATCCAATCAACACTAAAATTATAAAGGATATATTATGTACAGTTAGAAGTCTAATCAGAGTTAAAAACTAGGATCAAAGTAATGTTTCAACATCTGACCATTAACTAGTCCTCCTTCAAGTTCTGCACCATCAAACTCTTCAAGAAAATATGCATTGTTTACTCTGAAATCTTATATTACATATGGCCCTTTCCACAAGAAGTCAAACTTCCCATGTTTTCCTTTGTCCTCCCTTCCGGAATCCTATCTTAACACTTTGTCTCCAAGGTAGAAACCTTTTGCCTTGGTTCTTCTATCAAAAATCTTCTTGAGTTTTTCTTGTAGCACTTGTGATATTTGGTACACCTCCTCCCTAGTTTGCTGCAAATGGATTGTTTGGTTTATCCTTCTATGTATACTATTTGGCTCCACTTGAGCTTCTTGCATTAATTCATGAGAGGAATCCCTAAAGATGAGGGAAAAACAACCTCCATGCCATATACTAGTTCATAGGGACTGTTTCCAATGGATTTTTTGGTTGTAAGCTTGTCTGCCCATAAAGCATTGATCAATTTTTTGTTCCAAGTTTTCTTATTTTCTTCCAACATTTTTTTGATGATTTTAATTAGACTCTTGTTGGAAGATTTTGCAAGTCCATTCCCTTGAGGATAGTAGGCTGTGGAATGACCTAGTGTGATGTGATACTTATTACAGAAAGTAATCATTTTCTTTGACATGAAAGTTGTAGCATTATTAGTAATCATTTTATCTGGGCAACCAAACTTGGACAGAATATTGGCCTCTAGAAATCCTATGATGACAGTGTATGTGGCTTGTCTAAAGGAAATGGCCTCTATCCATTTTGTAAAATAGTTAGTTGAAGTGAGTATCCATTTGTGTTGACCAGAAGAGGGTGGATGAATTTCCCCAATGAAGTCAAGACCCCATTATTGAAAAGGTTTCTTAGTGGATATGGGTTTCAATGGTAAAGGTAACAATTTTCTTTTTCCTTCAAATATTTGGCATTTGTGGCAGGAAGTTACAAATTTCTTTACATCTGCAAACAAGGTTGGCCAATAAAATCTAGCTCTTATAATTTTGTCAGCAGTTGACTTCCAATAGAGGGGTACACCATAGTCCCCTTCATGAAATTATTGGAGAAATTTTTCAGCTTCTTCTTTCAATAAACAATTTAACAATATGCATTCATGATTTTTCCAAAATAAAGAATTATCTAAGATGCAAAATTTTTAAGCCTTCATTTTCAAAAATCTATTCTTGGTTCTGGACAACCCTGGAGGAGCCTGCATGTTTTGTAACACATAAATAATATTATCATACCAAGGTGAAATTGAAAATACCTGGTTGATCTATGGAGTTTCCATCTCCTACTCGTTATTGAATTCTGCAATGAGATTTATGTCTAGGGCTTGGCAATTAGTTTCTGCCATGAGTTTAGCCAATCCATGACCTTTAATTAGCTTAGTGGGTTTTATCTCCAAATCATATTCTAAGATAGTAGCTATCCATTTTTTTCTTTTTCCATCAATTCCATTCTGAGTAAGGATGTCTTTGACTACTCCATTAGGAACATAAGCTATTATATGAGAATACAAAATATAGACCCTGAAATCTTGAAGAGCTTTTACCAATGCAAAAGCTTGTTTCTCCATTGTTTCGTATTTTAACGATGCATCTCTAAGAGATTTAATAAAAAATGCTATAGGTTTTTCACATCCTTGATCATTTTTTTGTAGTAAAACTACAGCTATGTGTGTTTTGATGCAAAAGAAAAAATGATGAAATCTCTATCAAATTGTGGGCTTGTGAGGACTCGTGTTCTTGTTAAGGCTATTTTGATTGCTTCAAATGAATGTTTAGCCTCAATTTTCCAATTAATGGTTGAATCCTTCTTTAACATTTTATTTAACGATTTAATGAGTTCAGCTAAGTTAGAAATAAACCTCCTTAAAAAATCAATCTTTCCTAAAAATGTCTGCAACTCTTTAATATTTTTAGGATACAGAATTTGTAGAATAGCTTCAATCCTGGAAGGTTCAACTCAAATTCCATCCTTAGAAATGATGTGACATAAGAGTTTTCCTTCCTCCACACCAAACAAACACTTCTTTGGATTCAAAGAAATACCATATTTTTTTTATTTAAAAAAAAAATTGCTTGAGATGCTCCAAGTGTTGTTGATCTGATTTAGAAAAAACAGTGAGATCATCAAGATATATAACAAGAAAGTCATGAATTTCTTTTGCAAAGGCAATGTCCATTGCTCCTTGAAAAGTTTCTCCTACATTTTTTAGTCCAAAGAGAATTTTAATGTACATGAAGGTACCCCATGGTGTTGTAAATGTTGTTTTCTCTTGGTCATCAAGATGAGTTAAGATTTGGTTATACCCTGAAAACCTATCTAAAAGTGAGATTCTTGAAGAGCCAACTACCCTTTGCAATATATGGTCCATTTTGGGTAATGGATAGTTATCTTTCAGAGAGACCTTGTTCACATTTCTTAGGTTAACACATAATCTTATTTCACCTATTTTCTTTCTAGTAGGTACCCGATTGGATACCCATTCAGAGAACCTAATAGGGGCAATAATCCCTGCTTCATACATGCGTTTGATTTCTTTCTCAATTGATGGTAATAACACAGGGTTAATTCTTCTGAGTTTTTTTTAAAGGGCTTTTGATTTTCTTTCAAATCTATAGTGTGCTGAATAATAGAGGTGTCATAGGATTTCAAATCTTCATAACTCCAGGCAAAGACATCCTAGAATTCCCTCATAAGTTCAACATACTTTAGCTTCTGATCAGGAGGTGAAGATTTTGACAATTTTATCAATTTGGGATTATCCTGTGTTCCCGAGTTATATTCTTCGATGTCTACCTTTAAGGGCTCCATTTTAGGTTTCTTTGGAATGCCATCAGAGTCAAACAAATCTTCCATAGGAGTCAATCCTTTGGGTAAATGATTGTCCTTTACGTTGATAACCTATGTCTCTTCTTCAATTATTTCATCTAGGTCCATTTGTTTCAGGTCTTGAATTTCTATTTGTGTGAATTTGGTTGTGTGAAGCATATTTATTAGATTCTCTTCCGAAATTTCAATTTCTACCTCATTTATTTGATTAGAATCAGTAGTTGTGTCAACATATTTTTTGAGGTTAGAAAATTCCTCATCTAAAGTTAAAAAATTGCTAATCTACTTATCACTATCAAAAACCTCTCAGTTCTTAAGATTATCAAGAATGGCTCGTCTATGCCTAATCTCAACAGTATACTAATGATTAGGTTGAAAATGTAATTTGCAGGTGCTAGCAAACATGGCTAGATTGTGGGCTTCCATGTTATGTTTTCTGGGAATAGTTGCAAGCTGGGTTTCCAAAAAAATGTTGAGGATTTCTATGACTGTTCGTCTGTAATATCCTAGTCTAGCATCCATGGTTGATTAAGTCCCTTTAATTTGTTTAACTATTAATTTTGAATCTCCCATGATGGAGACCCTTATAGCTCCTAATATTTTAACATGTTTAAGACCTAACAAGAGAGCGTCATACTCTGCCATATTATTGGTGCATCTAAAATTTAACCTGTAGGCATGGCCTTCAGCATGATCATTTTCTAAATTGTACATGAAAATTCCTAACCCTGCTCCTAGTTTATTTACCGAGCCATCAAACTCTAAATGCCAAAGCATTTCATGTTCATAATTTGTATCTAGGGTAGTGGGAACCTGTTTAACCATGGCATTTGGGTCTTCATTGTCATCTGATTTTTCTTTGTTGTTTGGTATTTTCTGAATATGAATAGTTGATTTTTCTTTCTCAATTTCTTTTGGTTCTACTACTAAAACCTCTAAGGTATTTGAAGGACTAGTTTCTGCATTGTAAAGAAAGAAATAATCCATATCAGAGTGTACTAAGTAGATGGGGAAATTTTCGGGCTTTTCTTGACTACTTACTACATATTTCATCAATGTTTCTCTGTATAGTTTCTTGGGTTGTTCGAAAACCGATATAGTGGCATATGACATATCCAGTTGAAGAGATCCCTGAAGTTTAGCACCCCAAGATCTTGACAATAGCATGCCATATTTGGGTGGTATATCAGCTATCACTATGTCCATTACTATTGTTTTTGTAGGATATTGAACCAATGAAACACATAAGTCTTTTATCAATCCTAAACATCTCACTTGGCTGGAATCAAAAGAAAATAAATCTTTGTATGATCTAGTGATGTCTAGGTCTAGCTTTTCAATGATAGATTTGGGCATAAGTATGTGAGATGCACTAGAGTCAAACATGGCATTGTGAAGAATCATATCATGTATGTTTAGGCTAACATAGAAGGGAGGAGTTCCTCCTTCCAGTGGTTTCTCATTCATTTCTGGGCCAAATACTAACTCGTGTTGGTCATCATAAAGATTAATTGAATCTTTAGTTCCAATAATTTTCAATGATCTATTGATTTGAATCTGGTAAACCTCATGTTTAGCTATTTCAGATAGAGGAACAGAAATTTTTAGCTTGCCAACTTCTACTTCCAAATTAAAGGATTTTCTATTTGGGCTCTTGGATTTCGAGCAGCTACGTTTTTCTATGTTTTTCTCCTTTTCAGGATTAGAGTCATGATTTGTTGATTCTCCTAAATCTACCTTTGGAGGTTCTTCCATAGTTTCCTTGAAAAGAGGGGAAGTGGAAGGTTGTTTATTGTTTGGTTGATTATCAGAGACATCTTCATTTATGGGGTTAGGAGGATTAGTGTTTGATCTAGAAAGAATTTGCAATGGTCAGTTTATTTTCTTACCTTTTTTGGGCTGATTTGGGATTGTTTTCTTGTTTGCTTCAGGGACATCAATTTTCCTACTTAGATTGTATTGCTTGTGTACCTCAAATACAACTAAGTCATATCCCTACCTAAAGTCGAAAGGTTCTCCTGATTGGGTTTTAAACTATTTAGGTATGTGAGATCCCTGATCATCTTGGGATAAGAAAATTTCTTCTTCATCATCAAGCCCCATCAAATTGATTTGAGTATCTTCTTCTGGGCCTTCATATTCAGAAGCTCGTCAGGACAATTCTTCTAGTGTTATAGTTTTGATTTTTCCTAAAATTAATATTTCTCCCTGGATTAGTTTGCTAGCTATCCCAAGGAGATTTCCTTTTAATTATCTCCACTCTGTCTCCTAGTCTATCCATTCCTTTAATTATGGCATCTAGCTTTTGTTCGAAGGGTGAGCTTCCTTCTTTTAATGGTATCCTTCTTTCACTCCTAGCTTTGGATCTCTTAGAGAGCAGGTTGGCTTCAACGCTTACTGCTATGCTTTGCATATCTTCCAATGTAGGAGGGTTTCATTCTCTCAAACGGAAGGCCATATCAAAATCAAATCCATCTGGGAATTTGATTAAGGCTAAGTCAAGGGGAGGCCTTAGGTCAAGGGGAATAGCACTATAAACACTATTAAATCTAGTGCAATAGTCTTGCAGAGTTTCTTCTGGTCCTTTTTTGAGATTCTCGTATTCAGAAAAGGCTTGAAGAGGATCTTTCTTTTCTCCCATCTATTCAGGAACTAATGGTAGAGGTTTCTTACATTGTCTATGCTATTGGTTGTTATGGTTCTGAACCAAGTTCTAACATCTCCAGTAAGGCTTTGCACAAAAATCCTCATTTTCACATCAGCAGTGTGTATTTCATATATTTCAAAGTAATTAGCCATTTTCCTAGTATTTTTTTGGGCCGTATAGGCTCCAGTGCCATCAAAGGATGTGATCTTACTTTGGTAGTCTTGGGGCATGGCACCTAAATTGGCTTGTAGTATGAAGGGAGTATATCTGTTGGCTATTGCTACAGGTAGTGTTGAAGCAAAGGCTAGAGTTGGGGTAACAATGTACGTTTGAGGTGTGAATGGAGGACTAGGGGTTGAAGTCAATTGTGGAGTGGTTTGATGTTGGGAGATATGAGGGACAAATGAGGAGCTTGTAGAAAAAGAAGTGACTACAGAAAGGTTAGGAGTTCCTTCAGTGGTAAGATCAGACTGAGGTGAGTTCTGCAAATGTTAGTCAATTAAAAAATTATCTCTTTGGATCTCGAGTTCTCTGGTGAACTCTGGGTCTTCGACTAGGTCTATTAATTCAGATGAAGTCTAAAACAAAGAGGTTTTAAAGTACTCATAAAAGGGTAGGTCTTCTAGGTAACACCACTTCGTAGGACAAGGTTGAGATCTAAAGATGGTTCTATGGCTAACAAATATTTCTTGTCTTCTAAGTATTTTGGGGATCAAATTGGGGTTCTCAAACACTAAGGGTCGATTAGGGTTAGGATTAGCCCTAGTGTATCGAATCCTTTCTGAAGCCAGATTTTAGGTTTTTCATTTTGTAATTTCTTAAAAAGACATCAAAATAACTTCTATGACCTCTTTAAGATGCATATAATCAAACTTTGTGTTTCTTAAAGATGTGCTTTGACTGACGAATTGGTGTCCCCAGTGGAGTCACCACTATGTTATCACTCGGATTTTCCCTTAGAAGTTATGAAAAGAAGCGACACTCCAAGGTAACAACAAACCAATCTTTTAAGTACAAAATCTAGCCAATATGTAGTCAGAGAGGGCTCTCTCTTTATGATTTATCTTTGTTTTGTGAGATATTAGGCTAGTTATGAAAGCTTGGGGGGTTTTGATTTTGTTTGGTGGTGGAATTCAAGAGCAGATTGATAGAACAAGGTATTTCAGGCCATTGGGTTATGGAGTCAACTAAAGGATGGCTTAACTAGATCAGGTTGATTTAATAAAGGAGAAATTTCACAGGGCAAGATAGCCAAACAAAAGACAAATGATAGCTTCAAATGGGTGAAATGGTCTTGGACAAGGAGGAAGGGCAACTAAGAATCCTTCAACAAGGTCCAAGATGAGGAAAAGTGGGTGCTCATTAACAAAAAACAATTACGTATTCATTGTTAAATGATCACAGTGATAAACTATGAAAGCAGGAAGCAATTAAGAATTCCCTACCTATAATAGCCTAGAAGAAAACATTAAGAATATAAACGATTTTAAAGACAGAATGCAGTAAATCTCTTTCTGAAATATAATTTTTCGTTTATCATTCAGATATGAAACACATATGAATATTTATTAAACCAAAAAAACTGTAAAAACACAAGATATGGAATACTTATTTGTTTCTCGTTTTACACAGGTATCCTGTAAAAGTCCTTTGCTTTATTACTTTGTTCCATCTAGCCATACACAAGTTGTTCAACAACCCTTCAATTCCAAAGGTAAATTGGCTACAGAAATGTCTAAGAATCCGCCCTTAATACTTCAAATGAAGAAGTATTTATACAAATGTTTACATCAAAATATCTCCTAACTAAGAGAGACATATTCTAGGGAAACTAAATATCTTTTACGTGAATATAGAGACAGATGGTCTCAAATGTAGAAACAGAATGTTAACTGACGGTTGCTGTCCCTGTTTTTGTTGAAGTAGCTGGAGGTAAGTCCTATGAATATGAAACTTGTTTTCGTGCAAGTAACTTTGTGCTGGACATCAAATCTTATCTTTTCACTAATACTCTTTCACCTATATCTGATACTTTTTACCTGTTCATGTTTTCACCCTTTTTACCAAAATTTACTGTGGTAATTATTTCTCTTTTTTTTCTAAGTAAAAGTAATCTATTAATATGTACAGAAAGATAAAAAGAGGACAAGGCCTTGACCAAGGTATCGTAGAGTAACAACAAAATCTGGACTGCCCTAACATTGGGGAAACCGGTCCAGTGAGAGCAGAAACCTCAAAAATGGTATCACTTCTCAAGTCCAGATCCCACAAACGAAATAGTAAGATGGTTCCTTGACGATTAGTCTAGATAGGAAACCAGAACCCAAGCAACACTAGCAAAAAACAAAAATACTAGATAATGAACACCTAGGCAGCCACAACCGGCCTTGAACTATCATGAAGCAGCCCCTACCTATTCTCTGTCAGCCACATCCGCTGCCTGGAAGCCACGTCACCTTAGTTGAGGTCAGCCAAAATGGGCTCTGCATCATCGCATCACATCGCATCATATTGAACATATGAAGGTGTAAAGGCTCTGCCCCTTGGTTTCCGCCGATGCGATATTGCGATGAAATTTGATCGCAATCGTATATTGCTATATGAAAAGTCCTTCCCCTTTGGTCTCCCTAATCTGTGATCCGCCGATGTGGTTTGGGCCATCGATTCGCGTGCACAATCAACGGTCCTAGTTTAATCGTCGATCACCATTGCCATCGCAACCTGCATGGTAGGCCTTTCATCGCATTGCACATATGAAGGTGTAAAGGCTCCTACCCTTGGTTTCTGTTGATGCGATCTGATCGCAATCGCATATTGCTATATGTAAAGGCCTTGCCCTTTGGTCTCTCCATTATGCGATTTTCCGATGTGGTTTGGACCGTCGATCTGCGTGTACGATCGACGGTCCTTGTTTAATCGCTGATCATCATTGCCATCGCAACCTGCCTGGTAGGCCTTTCAAAACTCGAACCACCAGAAGGGTGCGTGGCAGCTGAGCTACCCCCTTCACCATGTTGAATGCCACTGAATAGGCCATGCGGGGTGAAAAGGGATTCATCCATTGCATTCTTACCAGTATCCTTGTAGTTACTGCGACTAGGAGTGCCTTCCCGAGTCTTCTCCTTCTCAACTATTTCATTGAATTCCTTCATCTGTGCATCAGTTGCGATAGAAGATAATTCAATAGCTTTCAGAGTAGTGTTACTCTACACCCCTATGTTGGCAAGAAGGTCAGACACCTTATTGCCTTCCCGGTGAATATGTTTGAAATTAACTACTCTATGGGCTCTGAGCCAATCATTAACAAGTTCCAGTCTTTTGGCTAGTCTCCAACTATTGCCAATTTTGTTTGAGGGAGTCCCTTGCATAATTTTGTTCACCATATTTATCAGTATTTGAGATTCACCTTCAATGATGAGAGGAAAAAAATCATGTGACTGAGGTAAAAGGAGTCCTTGCCATAACCCTTCAAGCTCTGTTGAGTTATTAGAGTCCCATCTTTTCGAGCCTAGAAAAGTTAGAAGGATGCCCCTTTATGATCTCTGAAAATTCCTCCAAACCCGGCTTTACCTGGATTGCCTTTTGAGGCTCCGTCGAAATTCAGTTGGAGCACATTCTGAGGAGGAGGGATCCATTTTTCTAAGATTGGACTTTTTGCTATAGTTTTGGCTGAAATTTTCAATTCTTGATTCCAATGTAGATTCCAGTTGTTCCAAATAGTCTTTTCCTATGGCAGTGAGGGAAGGTCATCGTCATGCCAAGATTGGAGTAGAAGCATTTCCTTGAGGTTTTGATAGACATTGTTCCAGATGATTTCCAAAGGCGTTGACTTATTCTTGAAGATGCATTTGTTACTCTCCTTCCATATAGTCCACATAAGTAGTCCGGGGATAAGCTTCCATAAGGAGTTAAGAATCTTGCTCTTATAAGGATTTCTTACCCAATTGCAAACAGTGGTAGGGATGTCTTCCTTGATTCTGCTATCTCTTTGACATCTAAAACTGACTTTTTCCCAGAGATGATGAGCCAGAGGGCATGTGTTCATGAGATGAAAAGTGGTTTCTTCTTCATGATTTCAATTGGGGCAGATGGAAGGTCCATGAAAGTTTCTCTTCCGTAGATTATCCCAGGTGAGGATTTTGTTCTGACAAAGCAGCCTGAGGAAAGTGGACACCTTCGGCCATAAGTTAGGAGCCTAGATAGCTGTCCACAGTGGATCTTTGAATGTAGATTCTTTTATGATTATGTTGTATGCTTCATGTGTTGTGAACATTCCCCTGTCTTCATATCCCCATCTAAGTACATCCTTCTTTTCTAATAACTAATTTTCTGATTGGAGAGTTCTGATCCCAGGATTAGCTAATCAAACTCTAGGCCATTCCGAATAATGTGATTAGGATTGACCCATTGCCTGAAGCCATGCGATGGGTTGGGCTTCCAATATTGATTGATCTTATCAAACCTGTGAGCTTCCCAATTGGGAATTTGGTGAGGATTAATCAATTATTTTAATCTATGTTGTTGCTGCTAGAAGTCCTCCTAGAATCTTGCAATACTATCGTCCCTAACCTCCCAAAAGCTATGGTGCTGAATTAGATTTTTATGTTGCTTTGCTGCATTCCAGACTAATGAACCCGGTCCTATATCAGTGAGTCGGAAAAGATCCTCAGCATGTCTATTATTGGCATATTTGGCTGTCCATAGAGTGGCCCATGGAGTGTGGGGTGTAGTGAGCCAATTCCACCAGATACGTGCTCCCATAATAGCATTACTATGATGATGATCACGGACCCCAGTCCCTCCTAAGTGCTTAGGAAGACATACTTTTTCTCATTTAACCAGAGCCCATTTGCTTTTCTGACCTGAGTTACCCCATAGAAACGATTGTTTGAGCTTTTCTATTTCTTTGAGAACCCATTTAGGTGCTGCTAAGATTGAGAAAAGATACGCCGACATAGATTGAAGAGCAGATTTGATTTAGACAAGGCAACTTGGCAAGTTGAGGGATCTATGTGTCCAGGAAGAGAGACGTGCCTCTAATTTTTCAAGGAGAAAATTCCATGAGGAGTGGTGCAGGGCGACATCAGTAAGGGGATCTCCTAGGTAGTTGGATGGAAGAGTGGCTATCGAGAAACCTAGAATTAAAGCAATGGAGGCTTGGGTAACTGCAAGGGTATGAAAGAAGAAAATTTGAGATTTGCCTTGGTCTATAGAAGCTCTAGAGGCAACTAAAAAAATGTTTAACAAAGATTTTAACTTGCGAACTTCTTGGACTGAAGGATGTGCATAAAGCATGTTATCATCTACAAATTGTTGATGGGTGAAGGGAGGGGAGTTGGGAAAGGAGAGGCCTCATAGTTGTTGTGAGCGAAGCGCATCTTTGATGCATCTACCCAAACCTTTCGCCATGATAACAAACAAAAAGGGAGATAAGGGATCTCCTTAACGAATACCTCTAGAAGGATGAAAGGGGGAGGAAGGAATTCCATTGATGAGGATGGAGAAGAAGGTGGATGAATGAGACTCATAACGCATCTAACCCATGGAGGGGAAAAACCAAAGGCATTTAGCATTTTTTGAATATAACTCCAGCTTAGACTATCAAATGCTTTTGATAGATCTATCTTAAGTAGCATACCTACTTTTTTATGCTGCTTCAAAGAGTGGATGATTTCGTGTGTTAGGATAATTCCATCCGTGATTTTCCAGCCCTCCACATACCCTGATTGCTCTGGGGAGATAAGTAAAGGGAGCAATGGTTTAAGCCTTGAAGCAATGACTTTGGAGACTATTTTGTAAATGACATTGCACAACGCTATAGGCCTGAATTTGTTAGGGGTTCTAGACTGCACTTCTTTAGGAATGAGGGTAATGAAAGTGGCATTCATGGATGGGAGCATCCATTTGTTGGCTCTAGATCCTTCCATGACCTACCAAACCTCCAATTTGATCATCTCCCAGAAATTTTGAAAGAAGTTAGAGGTAAACTCGTCAGGACCTGGCACCTTTCCTTCTTTTAGCTGTTGGACCGCTTTTTCCACCTCCTGTAAAGTAATCAGCTGGATTGGATTATTTTATCAATGGCCTCCATCCTATCTATTTCAGTCTGATGGTGAACCTGTTTGAAGTATGTCAGAAATTCTTGTTCTATGGTTGCATGGTCCTCAACGTTTTCTCCTTCACTGTTTTGTGTATGGGTAATGGTGTTGGTCATTCTCCTTTGGATCGTAAAGCGGTGAAAGAACGTTGTATTATTTTCACCTTCCTTTAGCCACCTGACCGATGATTTTTGACTCCAAAGAACTTCTTCTTGCTTGTATCTTTCTAGGATTTGAGATTGTAGGTGTGTTTCCTGCTCCGAAAGCTGCTCTGTTCGCCCTTCTATGATGATTTTTTGTTGCACTTATGTCATTGCTTTATTTAGTGTTGTTTGTGCCTAGATTATATTCCCAAAGGTAGACTGGTTCCATTGTTTGATATGAAATTTGAGACTTTTAGCTTTTGGTGGAATTGGAACATTTTTTGTCCCTCCATGTTGGGTATACCACCAAAGTCCCACATTGACTAGAAGTGGGGAGGATCATGGGTATATAAGGATGGAAAAATATCTCCACTGGTATGAGGCCTTTTGGGGGTAAAGCCCAAAAGAAAATCCATGAGGGCTTAGGCCCAAAGTGGACAATATCATACCATTGTGGAGGTATGTGGTGTCCAGAGTCCTTACAAGGGGTTTCAGAGCCAAGTTCCGAAGTTAGCCAAGTGGATGAATCCTCAGAATGCCAAACGAAGGTGGTGGGCCTCGGTAATATCATGATGGAATCCATGGATGAGCTCAGTTAGAAAGGTGGTGTGCTCTAAATTCTTCATGGACGTGTCCTGGTCTCGACACAGTGAAGAGGAGTTGACCTGGGATAGAGCAAGCTCTCGAGGCAGGTGGTGTTCCATGTAAGGTGTGTGCTTCCAATGCATTGGAGTGGAGAAACCCAGTTGGTAGAGAGTGGATGGATGGATAATCGTTTGAGGGGAGGCTCAATAGTCCTTTGTTCGAGGGGAGGATTGTTGGGTATACGACCAAAGTCCCACATTGACTAGAAGTGGGGAGGATCATGGGTATATAAGGATGGAAAAATACTCCACTGGTATGAGGCCTTTTGGGGGTAAAGCCAAAAAGCAAGTCCATGAGGGCTTAGGCCCAAAGTGGACAATATCATACCATTGTGGAGATATGTGGTGTCCAGAGTCCTTACACTCCAAAGGCTTGAAGCTTCTCCAGATCGTGTTGATGAATTTGTTGAAATCTGGATGTGACAACCAGAAGGCTTCAAAGCGAAAGGGCCAATGTGCAGTGTTGCTTGGTTTGGTCCAATGGAGTGCGATTGGCCAATGATCAGAACCTATGAGGGGAAAAATTGAGGATGAGAGGTCTCCGCCTAAATGGATAGCATTATCAGAGAGAAGGAATTGATCTAATCATGAGGCCATTTGATGAGGCTTCGCTCTTTTATTGTTCTAGGTAAAAGCTCCATTATTGAAGGGTAGATCAATGAGCCAATTATTCTGGATGAAGTCCTTTAGATGACAACTCTTTTTATCTCGTATGCTTCTGCCTCCCCTTTTTTCCTCCAATTTGGTAATCATGTTGAAGTCCCCCCTATGATCCAGAGTGGGTGGCTCCTTTTAGTGTTGACTATTGATAGAGTATTCAGTATGTCTATCTTTTGAGTAGCTTCCCGGGGAAAGTAAACATTTGTTAAATGCCCATGGATATTTGTCCCTATTATATGGAACGAAGCTTGAATGAAGTGCTTGTTCACATGTAAGTTGGAGAGTGTGATTTTTTGTGCATTCCAGATGATTGCAATACCTCCTGATTCCCCTAATGCATCTACTGCAATTGCAGTACAACCTAGCCAAGCTTTGGCCATGGTTTTTTCCATAGTTGCTGAGTTACACTTGGTTTCTTGTATGAAGAAAATGCTTGGTTTTTCTTGCTGAATCATGCTTTTTATCGATCTATACTTCTCGAGGCTGTTAATCCCTCTAACGTTCCATGAGATGAGCTTCATGATGAGGTATTAGAGACGGTGGTATAGTACTTCAGGTTGGGTTGTGTTATATTCTTTCCACAACTAACCTACGTAGTGAACCGGGGGGTTAGAGGGGGGGCGGAGCCCCCCCTTCATTGTGCCGATTGCGCAGCGAGGGGGGGTACACATTATGCTTATTCATGGGATCTACATATGGATTCACACATACACATTGGTGCATAATAGACAAGCATTATGTACAATTGGTGCATCAATAAATGCAACTTATGTTAGTATAATATATAGTTATATATGAAATGCTTAAGAGTGGACCCCATCTAACTTAACATGTACTTCATTTATTGTTGCACTACTTAGTGGCTATTTATCATGATGCACACTATGCTTGTGCATGAGGATATACATCTAAAGCGACACACTCATGTAGATGTACTACGGTAAAAAGGATATACTTTGTATTATTGTTATTCACCCTTTAATTGTTCATATGGTTCTAACATTATAAAAGTATATATCACTACAAGGACCAAATTAACATGTGTAACCCTTAATTTGACCATATTTTAATATAAAGTAGGGGCATTGTTTACACTAGAGTTAGCATTGGAACTAATAATAAGTGTATGGACCTAATAGGAAGTTTTTTCACTTATGATATATTTTTCCACTATAGAATTGATTATGGACTCTTCATGGCATTGTAAACCTTTAGTCTGCTTGATAATGATAATGTAATATATACCTTATGGTAGAAAGTAGTCTTGAACTTATAAGAGAGCATTTGTTTTTATGGCCAAAAGAAGAATTCATCAATGGAAGGTGGCATATTCACAACAAGCACTTGTTGTGGGGAAGACTTAAAAAGTAGGACTTATTCTAAAGCAACGCATCTTGATATTGAGGGAGTTACACGAATAGTATTATTTCTCACTTTTTGTATGAGAACGAATGTAATGTCCCTTCTTGCTACCCATCGTGTAAATATCACTATGTGAACTTGTTGATATAAATAAATTTAGAAATAAAAATATAGTTGAGTTGGATGAGTGGACACAGATTCAGAGGTCTGAGGATGAGTAGTTTCTTGTGCAAATGATTCCCAAAAACCACACCCACTTCATTTATATTTTCCCCATATATCTCCTTGAATGAGAACAAGAAAAGAAGAATGCTCAAGATCACACAGAGCATAAAGGAGACAGCAAAGGATAAGGAGTGACAATGAAGCACAATGCAAAAGAGAAGAGAAGATAAGAAGGCCATGAACCAATTCCTTTTAATGGGAAATTATTCCCTATAAATTTGGTGTGGCCAGTGGTTGCATGTCGGTGTTGGATTGGTCAATGAAGACTCAGTAGATAAAATTACCCTTTTAGTGCTTGTTGACTAAGTTGATAAACCTCTAAGTGCTTGCTAGAGAGTTGATAAACCACTTAGAGCTTGATAAATGGGTTGATAAACCATTGCAATGATTATTGGAAGGTTGATAAACCACTTGGAAAGCTAAGACACTCAGGTGCTTGCTGAAAGCTTGTCAAGTAAGTTAATAAACCACTTCTATAGTGGGTTCTAGACTCCTAAGGTTCTTGCCTTGAAAATCCAGTTGATAAACCACCCAAGGAGTGAGATCACTCTCCTGAAATTGATCAGAACTTTGCTAAGACTTGGATAAATCTAAGTGATTTATATTATATAGCAAAAAGAGTCATTATGGTGCTTACTGCATGAGGCAGTTGATAAACCAGTTGGACAACACACTCCCTCTCTAGTCCAATTGATTTATTACTGGTGTGAAATTCCCTTCAGTAATTAACTCCTCAAACTCTAAATCTGAGTCGAGGGTGGTCAACTATAAGAAAGATTACAGTGTAGCTATCCTATGGTTGGGTGGACAGTTGAAGTCCCTCTATCAATAGCCATACTTCTCAACAAACACAAATACATATATTTCATTATTCTTCAAAATTATGTTTGTGGATGGTGTGATATCTTCTATGTATGTGGATATAATGAATGTATAAACGATTCTTTTCATTGATTTTATTCACAATTGGAATATGAATATGTGTGATTATGCTTCGTTATTATGGGTTGTGATTCTCAGCATTATGCTTGAATGATTTGTAGATAATTGTTTTCTTAGTCAAATTATTGATCGGGGCTCTCTGAATGAGTTTTTTAGTAGACCAGTATGATTCATATAAACTAGTACAATTCCTTTGCTAAGCTAGGAATGTTATGTGATTTGGTGATGGGGTCTTGTCCCTTTCTAGTCCTTGAAACTATTGTTTTCTCATGTTTAGAGGAACTTTACATCACAGTTGATAATCACTCACCATTGGCGGGCCTCGACCTTGAGCCCTAGTTCTATAAGCATGTAAAACTGAAGATTGGGCAGTCACCCCTTTTCTTCATTTGCCAGTAAAAATGTAGCTTGATATATTCTGCAGACTTGTGACCCCTAGCTTTCCAAGTAGACATGAATTAGGGAGTGGCCGAAAGGAGCCAAGGCTAGGATGACGTGAGCGCAGAGAGGACCCTCTAGGTTCTTAGTCCTATGGGGTGTCAAAAGGTACCAATGTTGATATGACGTATGCACAGAAAATCCCACCAGGTTATTTTCCCTGTAGGTTATTGGAAGGAATTGGGGTTGAGATGACATTTGTGCAGGGAGAACCTGCAAAGTTCCTTTCCTTATGGGTTGTTGGAAGGAGTTAAGGTTAGTATGATGTGGATAATTGTACCATATTTTTTAACAAGGAACAGTCGCAAAACCTAAGGGGCTCAACCTGGTGGGACCACATCCTCTAGGTCCACGTGGTGAGAATCAATAAGTTAGATGGAGTCTACGTGGATGCCATGTATGAAACGTGAAAGGCGTGAGAATTTCAAGGATGACATGAATGAGCTTAATCAAGTCTTAAATTTGGGATTACCCTTAATTCTTAGCATCACTTAAGATACCATAATCATGGATTAGTCTTAATCCCTTACCGCGCAGCCCAGGGTGTGTTTGAAGTTCAATTTCTAGAATGAGTTTGGGACCCAAGATTGATCAAGGGCTCATGTCCCAAGTGTCGAAAAATGCTCAAAATTGAAAGTGCTCGGAATTGGTTCGAACCTGAACGACCGGATAGAGCTCGTTCTCCCGATTCCGGTGCCGCAAATGGTTCGAAAAATGGTCGCCGTATGTGAAAGTTATGGCAAAAACAAAATCGCCAAATCTCTGAAAATATTCCAAGGAATATTCTTCTAGCAGCCAATGAAAAGCTGCCACGTGGCAGGCCGGGAGGCCACCAAGTGGCCTAGGGTGACATCATAAGGCACATACGTTATAAAAATAATGGATGGGTCATTGGTGGTTTGAACCCACGACTTGTGTGTAACAAAGTCTAAACTTTACCAACGCACCACAACCTCCAATGTTGAAAGCTAGCGGGAATATTTAATATTTGAAGTTTAAAACTCGCAGGCGGGAAAATAATTTCGGGGCCAGCCCCTAAAGGCCAGCCCTCCGCCACCATATGACCCCGTGCCCAGAACCAAGGCCCAGCATATAACCAGGCACGAAATCCGATGCTAACCGCCAAGCAACTGCAACGTGGTCACATGCATAAATTGAGCCGGCAGTTAAGGCGGAGATGGCGGAACTGTTGGCGGTGGCGCCAAATTTGGCAGAGCTCCACTAAAG
This sequence comes from Pinus taeda, assembly GCA_000404065.3. NCBI lineage: Eukaryota > Viridiplantae > Streptophyta > Pinopsida > Pinales > Pinaceae > Pinus > Pinus taeda. The sequence continues at coordinate 115,035 of APFE031615934.1, forward strand.
TTAGCTAGAGTCTTTTTAGGGGAAATTCGCAGTTTCCATTAAATGGCCATAACTTTGGCTAGGAAAGTCCGTTTTGGACGAATTTTTTTTTGATTTTGAGTCTCTTCGACCTTTTGAAGCCATTGACATAGGTACTTTTGGCCATCAGAGGTCATTTACATAGGTTTTTGGAGCCGTGGAAGTTCTAGGAGCCACTAGGGCCCAGTATTGTGAGGACTGTTTCAGGTTGCAGGTATCCATTGGAGGTGAACTAGCAGTCAATCCTAAAGGATTAATGTGTTCTGAATCTGATTTTACAGTCTATTTCACCTGTAGAGACTTCTATTCAGCTGTAATTCCATTTTTGAGCCTTTAATCAAAACGAGGACTGACCCATTTGGGAGCCTTGGACCCAGCAGACGTAGCCCAGGAGGGGTGAACTGCTTCATCAACTTTTTTTGCATGTGTGGTTGATTTATTTTGCAGAACAAATTCGTTTTGATGTGTTAAACAGTAAAAGGAAATAATTGTGCTATGCTTGAATGGATCATGAACAGCTGAAAATTTCACTTGTTTCTTTACTGCAAGACATGGGAATGTTTTAAACATGTTTAATACTGAATTGAATACCTTGCAAACCTTTTTCAAGTAGTTTCAAATTCAGATCAAAGATTGTAAGGAAGAGGCTTAGAAGATGATGTGGCACAATGTTTTCATGACACATGTTAGGTGGAAACATACCTTTTTGGGTGGCTAAGTGGCCCTTTTTCAAGTGACACATGGTGATGCAGTGGCATGACACATGGCAGGAAGCTAACATGGAAGAACCTTAGTATTTGCTCCAAGATTAATTTTTGTAAAGGTTTGTAATGTTAAACTCATTGGAAAATATAGGTGCACAAATGGTGTATTATTAAGCCTGGCTAGTTGATGTTTCACCACGATAGATTAGGGTGCATACAAAAAATTTTGAGCCCCCCCTCCCTCATTAAAAGTCGAAAAATAAGGCAGGGCATCGGATGGTTCTTTAGTCGTTTGATTGGATAACCCCACAAGGGGAATTTGTGTGCTCAGGAAAGTTACAAAGAGTTATTCACATAAGCAACAAATCATACACCCCCCCTTCCCATTAACCTTCGAATAGGCAAGAGGGTTGTAGGATGGATTTTTGGTTGTTGATGAAATCCAATCAATCAGATCGTTGATGGAAGAATTCATTGGTTTAAATTTTTATATCTAAGCACCTAAAGGCTTAAACTCTCATGGAATGTCATGATAACTATGATAATTTGAAACTACAAATGAAAGAGTGCTTCTAAAATTTGACATGTTTTCCATTAAAATGGGAGGTTGAGAGGTAATTCATGAGTGGAATGGTTACAAACATTGGCCATTTTTATAATAGATTTCAAGGGTGTATTAGCTTCAATAAGGAGGGACATAAATACACTCTCAAGTGTCTCCAAGGTAGTTTTCCAAAAATCATCAACTCTCACAACATGGGAAAACTCTGGAAGAAGGGCCACATAAAAAAAAATTCCCAATTCAATAGCATCCAATTTTTGGATAAATCCCCATAGGAAATTCATCATGAGTTGTATTTGGTTTTTTCCAAACATCACCAAATATTTGAAGCACCCCATAGCTTATCCCCCTCACATGGAGAGAAGGATCATGGAATCCCATAGATTCTAGGAAATGAACCACCTAATATATACCCTTATAGACATCATTTTATACAAAAATGAAATATAAAAGATATTTTAGGAATTTTTGGACGTACAAGTGATACATCCTAATACTTTCCTGTACTACTCCCTAGTGATCATGATTTTGAAGAAATAAGGTAATTGGTGTAGTGTCCAAACTTATACACTCTTAACAAGTTGATGATCAAAGATAAATTTCCAATCCTTATCATTGATGACCACTTGGATGAGCTTCACAACGCACAATTTTTCACTTAAGTTGATATTCATTCCTTTTTATCACATTTTTAGATGAATAAAGTAAGCATTCCTATCACTATTGTGTGTGGACATTATGAGTTTATGGTGAAGCCTTTTAGTCTTTACATGCCCTGTCCACCTTTTACAATCTCATGAATAATATTTTCAAACTTATTGTGTAATTTTGAGCTCATTTTCTTTGGCGATATTTTTACTTACAAGAAAACTTGGTAGGAATATGTGGAACATGTTGACCAAGAATTACATGGGCTCTATGATAATTATTTGTTTATCAACCATTGCAAATTCAATTTTGGCGCTTATGAAGTAGGATATTTGGGTCACATTATAAATAGTGAAAGGGTGTGATTTTACACTAAGAAAATTGAGCTAATCAAAGACTAATTATGCCTATGGATATTGAAAAACTTATATGGTTTCTTTGGGCTTACTAGCTACAATAAAAAAATTGTGTAGATATAGGGTAGAATTGTTGTTTGATTCGCCTCATCAATAAAAAATAACACTTTTGTATGGAATTGATCCATAAAATGTTGTGGATATTCCACTGGACATTTTTTCACAATAGATCATATAAAATAAATTGAAAATATGAAATCTATACTATGAGGGTTAATTTACCTTATTTTCCTAGATTTATTAAATTATAGTTTTTGTTATGCATGCAATATATAAAATATGGAAATTGGGAAAAGTGAAAAAATTGAACACTAAAAAATGTGCTAAGGTTCTTTGTCATGATCTTCTTTCACCCAAGAACATCAATGGTTCTTTGTTACAACTCTCATAGTTGTAATCATTTCAATCGTGCCATCTTCCATTGTTGCAACCTATATGTCATGCAGAAACACACATCATTCCTTATCCACATAATATCTTGTCCCACTCTAATACCAAAATAATGGTAGAGTGCCACAAGAGAAGCTACACACACAAATCAAAACTAAATGATGCAACAAAAAAAATAAAAAATTATAACAAATAATATTAGTATTAAGAATTCATAATTTTACTATTTACAAAGCTAAGGACCCTAGCCCTTCTTGTTTGGACCAACAATTACATTAAATTCATATTTATACTTAGGGAAGGAGGTATAGAATTCTCAAGAGATAATTCCTCCCCTAGAATTTTGGAAGAAGTTGAGAAAAAATCCTCATAACTTTTTCATAAATAAAAATATTTCTTTTTATTTTTCTTTCCTTCTTTTTTCCTTTTTTTACATATTGTTTCTAGACTTTTTACATAGTCTAGTATTTTCTAAAATTCTACAAAATATAGAATCCTCTAAAAAATTATTAGAAAATACATATTCTATGTGATGATCCTGCATCAAAAAGGTTCATATAAAGGGTTTCAAATTGTATATACAATCATCTCCCTTCATGAAAAAGGGAAGAAGTTTGAGTTGACACAAGATTGTCAGGAAATTTGTCCTTAAATTCTAAAGAAACTCTTTATAACTGCATCAAGAAGACTTTGTTATACATACAAAAAGGAATTGGTGCAATCCTCACACAAAATAGTCATAATGTGTGCTATGAATCTTGAAAACTAAATGAGAATGAGATATATCATGTCATTCATGACTTAGAACCTGTTGTTGTCATGCACACGTTGAAGATGTGGAGGAACTACTTGATGAGTTGAAAATTTGAGCTCAAAATAAATCACAATTGCTTGAAATATTTATTTGTTCAACCAAAATTGAAATTAAGAAAGATGGTTAGCATTCCTTTATGAGTTTAATTTTGATATTAGACACATATAAGGAAAATAAAATTAGGTTATAGGCACGCTAAGGAAAAGAATTAATCCACTGCAATTATCAACAATAAACATATGAGACTTAGATATTTGGAAGAGAATTGTCAAAGCCCTTGCAATGTATGAGTACTATCTTTAAGTAAAGAAGGGGTTGCACTAGGAAAAGGTACAACATATGTATGAGGAATATCATATAAGAAATGATGGTATGGTCCTTTATAAGGATCAAATATATGTTCCTAAGTCTTTAGAGTTAAGAGAGATAATTATGCTTGAGATGCATAATGTACCATACTTTGGTGATTCAAGGTACCATAAACAGTAAAAGCAATATGAAAAGTTAATACTATTGCAATGGAATGAAGAAAGATATTGTTGATCACAGTTCTAGGTGCCTGAAATGTAAACTTGCTAGGGCTAAAATTCAACATCTATCAAGGTTATCATATATACCTCTTCCAAAACAAAAATCAAAAGTGATAAATATGGATTTTATCACTTGTTTACCAAGGACTATAAGAAAACATGATTCCATCATGGTGGTAGTTGACAAATTATATAAATGTTCTCATTTCATTCCAATTATATACATAGATAAGTGTTGGTAGCATGGCGCTGGCATTGATGTCAACCATGGAGTCAGTCAACTTGGCAATTATGTAAACAAGTTGGTGACCTTGCACATGGTTTAATTAATGAGTGTTGATGTGTCTGGAAGTTTTACGAGTATTTGACATGATGGTGGAAGTTGTATTTCTATAGAAATTTCAAATCAAGGTAGAATTTTTTGTGTTTTCCAAGCTTTACAGGATTGTCATAGGTTTATTATAATCTCCTAGCGGCACTGTCACACTAGCATAGTCTTGCAAGTGTCTCCCCAAGAAATTGTCGCAGTCTTCCCATTGTCTTCCAACTACATCACCTGTAGGTTGCAAAAGGAAAATACCACAGGTTTGATCGACTACATTTTCCCAAGGAATTATTACAATCGAAAGGCCTTGACATGGTCTATTATGCTCACAAGAAAATTGATTTGGTCATGGTGATAATGCACTTGAATTGGTCCAGGTAATAAATGTATGGGTGGTGGTTCGAGTTGGTCTATAATTCTCTAGTTTGAATTGATCTGAGTTAATCAATAATTTATCTAATCATGATCCATGTACATTTGACTTAGTATGCAAGGGTGTGACCATATTGATGGTTTTGTTTTTGTGTTACTGGTCATTGTGGCTTGATCGATTCCAATTTTAGGGCTAAGTAAGTAAGATATATACATTATGTCATGGATTGAACAAGTGTTGAAAAAAGTGCATATGAAGCTAATCTCAATGTGCATGGAGCAATGAATCAGAGATTGATTATGGGATCTAAGAAGTATGAGTAGATATTAGTGTTACTTCAAGAAGCTCTTGTGCATATGAGACTAAGATTGAGACAAAATTGATGTCATTGATTGAGTTGCCAACGTATGGAGTGGCAAAGGAGTTTTTTCCAACCTGTGTGATTTATCTGTGATGCAATCAAAGACTAAGCTTACAACAATGCGTTTGAACTAGTGAATAAAGACACTTTTAGCAATACAATGGGAAAAGTATATGACAAAGATTGCTTCTACTATGGACATAGAGTTTTAGCATATGTTCTATTACATATATGTATTGCTAACGATGTTTGCAAATGGCATATGTTGATATCCATCAATGCCATGGTTTTTGTATTTCCAAAATATTGATGTATTCTTGCATGTGGTTGAGTATAGAGTGTTTTATGGCTAAGTGAATTTGTTAGTGAGTGATCTGTATTATTGAGAGATTGTGTTTTGAGAGTATAGTTAAGTGCATTTATCATGTATTGTTGTTGGTTAGACTTCAATTGTATGTTGTTGTCTATGATATGGTGACAACAGCTGAGTTTGAGTCAGAGTATATTGTTGAGATGTTTTGAGATTTAGAGTGATCGATGTTGATATTTTGATGTAAGAGAGAGGGTTTGATTTGATGAGCTAGGATTTTATCGGTTTGATGTTGCTAGGGTTTGTGGAATATTTTTTATTACATAGATTGATGTATTGTAATTATGTAGATATGATTAAGTGGGTCTAATGTGAAAATAGATGAAACATGGCCTAATGTTGTTTGTGTCAAGTTGGTGGGCCCAGTTTGAAAATGCATGAAATGTGGTCCGCAAGGATTTGAAGGTTGGGGCCCTCAGCGGAAAAGTGGTGGCTTGTTGATTCAAGGAGTGGTGTCTTCCTTCAGGTTGTGGCCTAAAAAATTAGGAGTGGTGGATTTCATCCGATGGTGGCCGAAGAAACTATTGGAGGTAGGGGCCTCTAGCAGGTAGTGGCCTACAACAGATAGTGTTCTACATAGTTGTGGAAGTGGTGGCTTTTGTTAGGTAGCAACCTAGAGTGAGTAGTTACTCATGTGCATCGTAAGTAGGGGCTTGCACACTTGTGGTCACTAGTGGATGATGATGTAAATAATATTTTGCATACTAAGAAGAAGAGAAGCAAAGTGTATTGTGGATTTTCTCCTAGAATGGTTTCCACCTAATGTCTGGTGTTCTCTATGTGTTTGATGATTACTTATGTTCCTTGTTATTTTATGTGTTTCTTTCATGGTTCATAATTTATATGTTTCTCATGTGATACACTCAAATATGTTTATGTTATGTAGTTAATCATTGTATGATTCAGTTAAAGGTTTGCAAAGAAAAGGAAAAAGTGAAAAAGGCGATCCATCTAGGACAATATGGATTCACCCCTTCCCCACCCCCCCATCCCCCCTCTTAGTATTGTCAATCTCCTAATAATAATACAATTAACATAGCACATAAATTTATAAAAGCTTTTAAACAGATTGTGCATGATACCCAAGGCAATCACTTTTTATAAGGGCACATTGTTTTCCTCGAATTATTGGAAGAGTCTCTCAAGGGAAATAGACACATAGTTGAATTCCAGTGCAACATGTTATTAACACTTTTTTGGGAAGACTGAAAGGGTAAACTAAGTAATCAAGGACATGTTCTACATGTGTATGATGGACTAACCATCCAAGTGGGAATATTATCTCCACTTACTGAAGTTTGCATACAAAATATTATGTATCCTTAGGAAATGAGCCCATTTTAAGATATATATGATATAATATGCAACAATCTAGTAATTGGGATAATGCCATGAATATAATTACACTTGGGCAAAAAATGCTCAAGGAAATGGAAGGTAAGTTGCTAAAGTTAAAAAATAAATAAAAACTCAAGATAAATAAAAAATATATTTGCACGTGAACAAAATTCATAGGGAATTTAAGGTTGTAGATCATTTTTTCCTCAAGGTAATGTTGGACTCACAATCATACTGAGAGAGGAAGGTTGAGTCAGTATAATAACATTTTTTTACTTGTTAAAACATTAAACTAACATAGAATTAAACAAGTAACACGAGATATATGTGGAAAACCTTACAGGAGAAAACCACAAAAAATATTTATATGAAAGATCTTATATGCACCGACCTACAGGAGACACCAATCCCCTCTGCTCCTTTGTCAGTACAACCTTCAGGATACATAATCCCATATGCTTCTTTTTAGACACCAACCTACAAGAGACACGAATCCCCTATGTTGTTTTCTAGGCACTTATCTACAGGAAACACCAAACCCCATTGAATTTGATTACCGCTTCATCCTTCCCCATGTTTATTTGTTTCTTCTTCCTTCATCAAGACGATTTTTCATTCACTGAGTTTTCTAGTTGCTTCTTCCTTCACTAGGTCTTCTTGTTGCTTCCGTGTCACCAACTATGTTAGTTTCTTTTTCCTTCACCAAGTCTTCTAGTTGCTTTTTCCTTCACCAGAAATACCTGTTGCTTCTTTCTTCACCAGGTTTGCTTCTCCCAAATCCCATTGATTTTGGATTCTTCCCAAGAATGAACTTAAGCAACACTCCACATGTTCAATTTTGCAAACTTGAATATGAAATTTCTACATGATGTACTTATGCATGTCTCCTTGGATCACTAAATTAATAGTGAACCAAGATCTAAAATTTCTACTATAGGTACCTATAGATATCTCCTCGACCTTATCCAAATTTCACATTCTGAAATAACACAGAAGTAAATTTATAGTGAAAATAACTAAGCTAAAATGTTTGAAATAGATTTTAGGAACATTCAAGAAGCCTAACTTCATTAGATATTATCTCTAAAATTATAGCAAACCAACTTCCAAAATTTCTACCATAGGTACTTAGATATTTCTCCTTTGTCTCCTCCAAGTTTCCCAATATGCAACATCATAGAAAGAAACTTATATTGAAAATATCAAGATGACCAGTTTGAACTAGATTTCAGGAGCATTCAGGATGCCTAAATTCCTCAAATCATACCTCTGAAATTATAGTGAACAAAGATAAAAAATTTTAAACATAGGTACATGAAGATATTCTCTTTATCTCTTCCTCGTTTCACAATCTAAAATATATCATAAAGAAAGTTATTTCAAAAATACCAAGTTGACTTTTTTGAAGCATATTTCATGAGCATTCAAGAACTCCTAACTTAATTAGATCATATCTCCGAAAATATAGAAAAATAAGGTTAAAAATTCTATTATATATACCTCAATATCTCTCCTTTTTCCTCTCCAAATTTCACAATCTGAAACATCAGAGAGAAATTTATAATGGAAATTCCAAGCTAACTTATTTGAAGCAAATTTCAAAATCATTTAGGAATCCTACTTCCTCAGTGAACTGAGGTTTGAAATTTTAACCAAAATTACCTTATATCTTCTCTCTATCTACTCCAATATTCACAGTCTGGAATTTACAAGAGAAAAGTTATAGTGAAAAATCCAAGGTGACTCGTTCACCCAATAAATCACATTTTTTCTTCCACCTTTAAACTCCAAGAACCCAAAAAATATTTAGTAGCTCCTCTTGTGCACCTCAAATTTATTGTTACATATATGCACTTGAAATTAAATAATATATATATATATATTATTTATGGTGTTTGTACATTCACTTATGGGGCCAACTTGTAAAACTTGTTGGGTCATCCTGCCTGTAATTTTTTGGTTGGGCCATCCTGACAAAATATTTCATATATCCTCATTCATATGGAGTTATATGGAATATTATACACCTTTGGAAAGGTCTCAGAATAAGCTTTCCAACCATATATCCTATCCTCTGAACTAGATAATTGGAGAAAGAATGCCTTCAAAGATAGGCTATCCAAACTAGGCATCAAAAGTCCAAAAACAATATTTCCAACTATCCTCAATTTCCAATCTTTATATTGGACATATGTAGTCTCCCCCTATATGAATGACAAAAATATTTCCACATGTCAATCTAAATAATAGTTCCTTAAAACTTTAGAGATGTGTTAAGCTAGCACTCAAATATTGTAAGTACTTTGGAATCCTAGATAGGATAGGAAAAAAATCATATAAACTTCCATTACCTTAGTACTAAAGCTCATGTTATATTTCATGCTTAATTCTAAATATGTATGTGTGTTATTTTAACAATGTAATTAATTGGGTATTGATCCAAAATGAAACTAGCGGAAGGATTCTAGTATAGTTGTTATGCATCCTACACAAGAAAGTGACATTTCTCTGAAATAGAGCCATGAGTGAGGTAAAGGTGCAACAGAAGAATTATGGACTAGGTGATGCTACAGAGGAGATAAAGGATGCCATGATTTAGGCATACCCATATTTTTTCTAATCTAGAGAGCACACCAAGTTCAATGCTACTCCAATAGAGAGGGGAATGTGATACCTTCGTTTTGCCCCTATGATATAATTGATCATGTAAATAAATAATGTTGTTGTAATTTATTTCCTAGTGTTTTAAGTTAGAGTAAACCATGATATAAATATTGTAAATACATTGTAAATATTCCTAGCAAGGAGTCAAAGACCAAGTCCCAACTAGACAATTATTAATAAGTCTTCGACTTAGTGGTATGTATATATCTTGTTTTTTTATATAAAAAAATTGACATTATGTAGATGTGTACTCTCATTTCAAAATGTTCCCCAATAAAAAATCATATCATTAGTTCACACATTAGCTTGCTCTTTCAAGTTCACTAAACTAGATAACAAAACAAAAATCCCACAATCATCTAAAATCCCAAGTTATTATATTGTAAAATTAAAGAACAATATATAATAAAATAAAATATGTTCATGGTAAATACTACTAGAAGGTAAAAAGGGCTATGAAACATCAAGAAGGAAAGATAGGGGTGGAAAAATGAGAGATGATTTTTCATATCAAAATTATCTATTGTTTTTTCTCCATGGTTGTCAAATGATTGGAGAACTCCTAATATTCCTCCATTTGTCTTCAAGTGGACACATGTGACAAAAATAATTTGTGATTTTCCTCCCCGTGGTCATTGAATTAGTGGAGCATTCTTTATATTACTCCTCTTGTCTTCAAGTAGGCATATGTGACAAAAATATTATGCAATTTATTTTAATTCGATTTAGTGGACCACTCCAAATATTATTATATTTGTCTTTAACTACATATGATGCATTTTGACTATTAAGACATGATTCCTTCATTTCTTGGAATTGTCCCAACTTGAATGGTCCTCCATCCTACCTTCTTTTCATATAAAAAGAGAATCCCTCCCCACATCTTAGCACCTAAGTTCCTTATTTATGTTTATGTACCCCTTTTACTATAGGCATGTTTTCTTTTTATTATCATTATACATAAATTATGCATGTGTACTCTATGTTATCATGCCCGATTGTCATATAATGACTTGCTACCTATAGTGTAACTATGTTAAACTATGAGAGAACCCAACTCATCAAACTTATTAATGGTTTTCCTTGGCTATTAGAACTTCAAGGAATTGCATCACTATTTCATCATAAAAAAATTAGCTCATGTTGTGTCATATAACCTTTTTGTTTGATCCATTATGTAAATGAAGTAATTGACACAACTATAGAAGAAAAAGGAATAAAAAACTATGATATTCAAAGAGGCTAAGAAGAAGGTGAGCAAGTAGTGAATTGAGTGTTGGTGCGAGTATCAAGGGATTGGTAATGGACGTATAATTATAGTGGAACTCTACAATATCGTAGCAAGTTGAGGCTAAGGTGGAAATTTGGTGGTAGAATTTTCCCTTGTTATTTCATGGCTTGGCTTGAGGATGAAGTCTTTAGAATATTCTTCCTATATGGTTGGTTTTCATGTCCACTACGCATTATACAAATAAGTACTTTTTTATTCTTCAATATAATGTATAGAAGGTCTTGTAAATTTGTTTATGGATTGCTAGAATGTTGTAATTGTAATTGGAAACGAGTATTCTCGGAGTAATGTAAAACAATAGTATATGTTAATATCAAAATTATCTATTGTTTTTTCTCCATGGTTGTCAAATGATTGGAGAACTCCTAATATTCCTCCATTTGTCTTCAAGTGGACACATGTGACAAAAATAATTTGTGATTTTCCTCCCCGTGGTCATTAAATTAGTGGAGCATTCTTTATATTACTCCTCTTGTCTTCAAGTAGGCATATGTGACAAAAATATTATGCAATTTATTTTAATTCGATTTAGTGGACCACTCCAAATATTATTATATTTGTCTTTAACTACATATGATGCATTTTGATTATTAAGACACGATTCCGTCATTTCTTGGAATTTTCCCAACTTGAATGGTCCTCCATCCTACCTTCTTTTCATATAAAAAGAGAATCCCTCCCCACATCTTAGCACCTAAGTTCCTTATTTATATTTATGTACCCCTTGTACTATAGGCATGTTTTCTTTTTATTATCATTATACAGAAATTATGCATGTGTACTCTATGTTATCTTACCCGATTGTCATATAACAAATTGCTACTTATAGTGTAACTATGTTAACTATGAGAGAACCCAACTCATCAAACTTATTAATGGTTTTCCTTGGCTATTAGAACTCCAAGGAATTGCATCACTATTTGATCATAAAAAAATTAGCTCATGTTGTGTCATATCACCTTTCTGTATGATCCATTATGTAAATGAAGTAATTGACACAACTATAGAATAAAAAGGAATAAAAAACTATGATATTCAAAGAGGCTAAGAAGAAGGTGAGCAAGTAGTGAATTGAGTGTTGGTGCAAGTATCAAGGGATTGGTAATGGATGTATAATTATAGTGGAACTCTACAATATCGTAGCAAGTTGAGGCTAAGGTGGAAATTTGGTGGTAGAATTTTCCCTTGTTATTTCATGGCTTGGCTTGGGGATGAAGTCTTTAGAATATGCTTCCTATATGGTTGGTTTTCATGTCCACTACGCATTATACAAATAAGTACTTTTTTCTTCAATATAATGTATAGATGGTCTTGTAAATTTGTTTGTGTATTGCCAGAATGTTGTAATTGTAATTAGAAACGAGTATTCTCAGAGTAATGTAAAACAATAGTATATGTTAATATCAAAATTATCTATTGTTTTTTCTCCATGATTGTCAAATGATTGGAGAACTCCTAATATTCCTCCATTTTTCTTCAAGTGGACACATGTGACAAAAATAATTTGTGATTTTCCTCCCCGTGGTCATTGAATTAGTGGAGCATTCTTTATATTACTCCTCTTGTCTTCAAGTAGGCATATGTGACAAAAATATTATGCAATTTATTTTAATTCGATTTAGTGGACCACTCCAAATATTATTATATTTGTCTTTAACTACATATGATGCATTTTGACTATTAAGACATGATTCCTTCGTTTCTTGGAATTTCCCAACTTGAATGGTCCTCTATCCTACCTTATTTTCATATAAAAAGAGAATCCCTCCCCACATCTTAGCACCTAAGTTCCTTACTTTTGTTTATGTACCCCTTGTACTATAGGCATGTTTTCTTTTTATTATCATTATACAGAAATTATGCATGTGTACTCTATGTTATCTTACCTGATTGTCATATAATGACTTGCTACCTATAGTGCAACTATGTTAAACTATGAGAGAACCCAACTCATCAAACTTATTAATGGTTTTCCTTGGCTATTAGAATCCAAGGAATTGCATCGCTATTTGATAATAATAAAAAATTAGCTCATGTTGTGTCATATAACCTTTCTGTTTGATCCATTATGTAAATGAAGTAATTGACACAACTATAGAAGAAAAAGGAATAAAAAACTATGAAATTCAAAGAGGCTAAGAAGAAGGTGAGCAAGTAGTGAATTGAGTGTTGGTGCAAGTATCAAGGGATTAGTAATGCATGTATAATTATAGTGGAACTCTACAATATCATAGCAAGTTGAGGCTAAGGTGGAAATTTGGTGGTAGAATTTTCCCTTGTTATTTCATGGCTTGGCTTGGGGATGACGTCTTTAGAATATGCTTCCTATATGGTTGGTTTTCATGTCCACTATGCATTATAAAAATAAGTACTTTTTTTTTCTTCAATATAATGTATAGATGATCTTGTAAATTTGTTTATGGATTACTAGAATCCTGTAATTGTAATTAGAAACGAGTATTCTTGGAGTAATGTAAAACAATAGTATTTGTTAAATTCTTCAATCTTCTAGAGTCTACAATGTTATCAAGAGAAAAAATTTAATGAGTGTCATATAAAATTTATTTGGCTCAATGTTTTGAACCTCAAGCTAGGTTCATCTACAAGACCAAAAGAAATCAAGGATGAATAAGTTGATTAGGGTAATAAATATGAATGTCGATATTTTATATAAATGAAAGATGAAAAAAGGATTCGACTACATGCGGGAGCTCTGGCGATCTCTGACCTAGCGCGCCTGCACCTGCACCCGCTCTCCAGGCCCTGCCTGGCAGGGCCGCTGCCGCCCCTCCTGATCTCCCTTTGACTTGTTCGCGTCTCCTCCATTGGCCCTCTGCTTCCTGCCCCCGCTGGGGCCCATCGCACTGACCCTCCTTCGTTTCCCTCTGCTGGCCATTCATTATTTGAATGGCCGGGCTCGCCCCTCCCCCTCCAGGCTCCGAGAACCATGAGGAAATTTTCGCTTCTTTATTCTCTGATTCAGCCATTTCCAGAACTCGTCCCACAGTGACCAAGTTCATTAAAAAGATTGATGAAATTCCTGAGGTGAATCTCCCTCCATCCCTTCCAAGGAAGTCTGCAATCATCCTCGCTGAAAGAGGGCTAGTAGGCCAGTTCACTGGTCTCTGGCCCTCCCTGAGATCAGTTCAGAAATGGGTTGAGCGCAACTGGAGCGCGATGATACAAGGGAAGATAGCCATCAGATTCTGCGGCAGAGGTTATTTCACCTTTCTCTTCGAATGAAAAGAAGACCAAAATCTCATATTCAGAAATGACCCCTACTTCATGGATTCAAGAGGCCTATACTTGAACAAATGGACCCCGGAATTTGATCCGGAAATGGATATCCCAAACGCTGTTCTAGTTTGGGTCCGACTCCCTCATCTGCCACTCCACTGCTGGGGAGATGAATCAGTAAAGACAATAGGGAATGCAGTAGGCAAATACATCGACATATCGGAGCCAAGGGAGAACATGCATGCATGCGCAAGGATCTGCGTGGAAGTAGATCTAGGGAAAGGCCTGCCGGAAGCCATCAAGATCAAGGTAGACCAATGGACGCACATCCAGCAGCTAGACTACGAGCAACTTCCCTTCAAATGCAAGGTATGTCATGAATATGGTCATTTCGCCAATAGATGTAGCAAGTTAAAATCAAATGAAGCAACTGATAATGAGGAAAATCATGAAGGCTCTTGGGAACCAGTTAAAAGGAGAAAACCTTCCCACCCTCAAGGCCCCAGCTCAAAATCCCCTTCTGATCCCCCCTCTCACCCTCCCCCCCTCCTCCCAGCTCAGCTCCTCCCTCAACCTCCAACCCCTTCGAATCCTTGTCTGTCGAAGACCCTTCTTCCCCTCCATCTTCTCCCCGAGCTCCTCCTTCTCCCACCCGCATGATCACTCTCCCTTCCCCTCCTCCATCCACAAACAGAATCCAAACTAGAGGCAAAATGAAAGAAGCCAACCAATCCACAGACCCTCCGAGAAAAGCTGGTCGAAAGTCAAACAAAGAACTCAGAGATGAAATAGCTGCAAAAGAGATGGCAACGGGAACGCAACAACCAATGGACTCATACTTAGGCAAGCCAAAAGGAAGTGGAGAAAAGGCAAAGGAGAGGAGTGGTCCTCACCCAACCAACAGTAAATAATGATCTTGGTCTCTTAGAACTGTAGGGGGATGGGCTCTCCCTTAAAACTAAAAGCAATCAAGGATTTATTAAAACAGGAGCAGCCGGATCTTCTTCTCATCCAGGAGACCAAAATTTTGGCACAAGACTTTCAACACCAAAGCCAAAACTTCAAAAACTTCACTGGGATATCAACAGGTTCAGAAGGTGCCTCAGGTGGAATAGGAACAATGTGGAACAAGAATAAATGGGAAATCACCAATTCTCAATTGTGCAACTGGTGGGTTAGAACGGACCTGAAAAATAAAGGATCTCAGGAAATCTACTACATATACAACATATATGCCCCAAATCACCACAGGGACAAAGGCCGCTGTTAGGAAACAATATCCTCAGACCTTCAATCTGTACATAACGCGAACATAATTCTTGGGGGAGATCTGAACCTAATAAGAAACGTGGAGGAAAAACTGGGAGGAAAATACCACGCAGACCCTTCGAGAGATATGTTAGAATCCATAATACAGCTTCACAACTTGATGGACATTCCACTATCCAATGGAAAATATACATGGAGCAATAAAAGGACTGGCTCTTCTAATATAAAAGAGAGACTGGACAGGTTTCTTCTCCAAGAAGGAATCGTTGCAAGTTTCCAGTCCATCAAAAGTCATTTAATCCATGCCTCGGCCTCTGATCACAAACCTGTGATCTTAAATTTGGATAAAGGTAGAAATCTGGGACCTCTTCCTTTCAAGTACAATAAAATCTGGGACCTGCAAGATGATTTTCGCACCCTCATCAAAAATCAGTAGGCCAAGGAAGTCAACGGGTCGCCTTACTACGTATGGGAAACAAAGCTAAAGGTGCTAAGATCAGTCATTAAACAATGGGAAGAAGCAGCGATCATGGAGAGCAAAAAAAAATCGGACTTACTCTTGAAGATGGAACAATGGAATAAGGCCAAAGAAAATATCCAATACACAACTGAAGATTTAGACTATGAAAAAGAAATGTACAAAGAGCTCTATCGCCAGAACAGAGCTGAAGAAGAGGACCAAAGACAGAAATCCCGTTGTCTATGGCTGAAAGCTGGAGACAAAAACACTTCTTTTTTTCATAACAATATCAAGCTCAGGAGAGCTGGCAACCAGATAGATAAAATAGAGGTAGATGGAAAACAGCTCAGTGACCAAGAAGAAATCAAGGAAGCAGCTCACAACCACTTCAAAACTCTCCTCTCTATGGCTCCCCAGCAAGCGGAAAACTTCGAATTCCTCAATGCAGTAGAGAGAAAAATCTCAGATGCTCAGAACAAAGAACTGGATCAGGACATCACAGAAGAGGAAATTCGTGCAACAACCTTCAGTATGCAGCAGGACAAGGCCCCGGGACCGGATGGCTTCACGGTTGCCTTCTACCGAAATCATTGGGAAACAATCAAAAAAGATTTTGTGCGGATGGTCAAGAATGTATTTCAAAACCACAAGATGGGAGAAAATACCAAGTCTTTGCACATAGCTCTTATCCCTAAGAAAATGAATCCCCTCTCCTTCGACAGATTCCACCCCATATCTCTCTGCAACGTCTCTTACAAGATTGTAACCAAAATTCTAGCCAATAGGCTCAAAAAACTTCTCCCCCATTTAATATCTGAGAACCAGGGAGGCTTTGTCCCAAGTAGGAAAATCACTGACAATGTCATCCTCATCCAGGGAGTTATTCACAGCAGCTTCAACAGAGTGGAAAGAGGAATGATAATCAAACTGGACATGGCAAACGCCTTTGACAGGGTTGACCACTCCTTCTTAACTGAAACTCTCAAAAGATTTGGACTCTCCCAAAAATTCATAAGTATTATCAACGGGTGCATCTCCAACCCTTGGACTGCTCCTTTGATCAATGGTCGCCCCAGCCACTATTTCAGAAGCTCAAGAGGGTTGAGACAAGGCTGCCCCCTCTCCCCCTTCTTATTCATTATTATTGCTGAGACTCTGAGTATTCACTTAGAAAATCTCCGAAGGCAAAAAGAGATCACTGGTATCCGAATCGAAAGAGGGACCAAAGAAATCAATCATTCGCTCTTCGCGAATGACACTCTTCTCATTGGGGGTGCCTCCAGTCTAATGGCAAAGAGATTCAAGAAAGTGCTGGATGCTTTCTTAGCAGCCTCAGGAGGAAAGTTGAACAATAGAAAATGCAAGATCTATACTTGGAATGTCCCTCTCCAAATCCAACAAAGAATATCCCTGATCCTTGACATTCCGGTGCAAAGGAACTGGAGTTTCTTCTCTTATCTAGGCCTGCCTCTTGCTAAGGAAATAGTCAAGGCAGAAATATGGGTCAAACATATTGAAAGAATGAGAGGCCTTCTTCAGAGTTGGGGAGTCTCTTGGCTGAATCTGGCAGGCAGAGTGGTCCTCATCAAGGCTATCCTTTCAGCTCTCCCAATCTACCAATATGTGGTCATCATGGCTCCGGCAAGCATTCATAAACACATGGAGATAATCCTCAGAAGTTTCCTTTGGCAGGGAGGGAAGCAAGAGACCAAGAAATTTAGCCTTGTGAAATGGGACCAGGTAACCTTACCTTATGAAAAAGGTGGCTTATCTATCAAAATTCCAAGCCTCTCCAATCGGGCTTTGGGTTTTAAACTAATTTGGAGAATTCTAACAGGTAAAGGATCATGGTGGGTGGAGGTCATAAAAAGGAAATACCTCAGTGGCCCAAACTCAAATCTCCTCTCTGAGCCAATAGTGGAAAGACCCTGCACCTCAGTGTGGAAACTTATCAAAAAAGTGCTCCCACAATTCAGAGAAAACACATCCAAATTCCCTGGAAATGGTAAGAACATCAATATTTGGTCAGACAGAATCATGGGCTCAAAGCCAAGGAACCTTCTTCAAGCTCTTCAACCTCTCCAGATCTGTATGGAAGAAAGAAACTTAACCACCTTGTATGACATTTCAACTTGGAACCAGACCATCTGGCAAGATTGGAAGGATCTCAATCTCCCCATCGACCTCAGGGACCTCTGGACCAATCTCAAGTGCTCACTCTCTGGTTCCGTGCCTACAAATTCAGAGGTCGAAGACAGGTATATCTGGGATTCTAGCGGAGGCGATTTCATGGTTAAAGAGGGGTACAAAATTCTCCAGGCAACTACTTAAATGGCAAACTGGAATCTTCACACTACTGCTTGGAAATCGGAGTGCTTACCAAAGATCAAACACTTCAACTGGACACTCCTTAAAGGAAAGATCCTCACTGCTGAGAATCTAAGGAAAAGAGGAATTCAGGGTCCCTCAAGATACTGCTTCTGCTGCGCAGAGGACGAATCCATACATCATATTTTTCTTCTATGTCCCTTCACTCAAAGCTGTTGGAAACAAGTGATAAACCCCATGACAATCAGCGAAAAATTTTGATCAGATCTCCTCTCTTCAGAAAAACTGGGGGAAATGTTATCCCTTTCCCAAAAAAGGCAAACATAATATCAACCGACTATGGAAATGCATCCCAGCCACTTTATGTTGGCAAATATGGTTAGCTAGGAATAACTATGTCTTCAACAACAAAAAGCCTTCCATTGCCAACATCCTAGCTAAAACAATAGCCATCATCTCAGAAACAATGAGCACCAACCTCATTGCTCTTCCAGACTAGTCAAATTGACAGCATGCAGAGACTGAATGGTACAACAAGTTTAGCTTCAGCTACACCAATTTTCATCACCCCCAAACAAAAGCTCACAAGAAGAGAATCCACTGGAAACTCAGAGGACTAAGGAAGAGGTTAACCAGTGGATTTCAGATCAGAAGCGCCCTACTTTACATTTCGATGGAGCCTCCAAGAACAACCCAGGGAAAGCTGGAGCTGGAGGCATCATCAAAAATCACAGAGGAGAAACGATTGTTTGCTACGAATGGGGATTGGGGAAAGCCTCCAATAATGTGGATGAAGCATATAGCCTCCTTCTTGGCACCTCCATTCTAAATAGGTTGGAAATTAAAAATCCTATCATCATGGGGGACTCCGCCATCATCATTGTAGCTCTGGTCTCAGGAGCAGACTTCAACAAAGCCATTCTTAGCAACATAAAGCTCAGAATCCAGCACAACATCAGAACACAATAACGTTTAAGCATGTCTTAAGGGAAAACAATACAACAGCGGACTCTTTCACTTCCAAGGCCGTCAGCAGGCCGAGTGGTCAAATTAGGGAGAATGATCATCTCTATGACAAGGCAATCCCATAGCAAATCTGCTGGCCCGACATCACTTCAGGATCACAATTCCAGTGCGTCCCAGAACCCAAGTAATCTCAGATATCAGGCTCATTCTGATTCCACCTGCTTCATTCTAGATTCTCTGACCCCTCCCAGCTCCCTCGTGAACCGCGTGCTCCTCTTCTCCCAGCTTGTTGACCGGCCTTCTCTTGAACCTCGATCTTGTCATGCACCTCGTGATTCATCCTCTGAGAACTCTGGCACAAGTCCCTTCGTAATCCCTTCCATCTGCTCCAAAGATCTCCCGGATGATCCCGAGTTTGTCCAAATTCACGTTCTTCCTCAGTATCTCCTGCCCGCTCAGCTCCCTCAATTGTTTTATAAACTCCTCCCTCCTCTCTATTCTCAACAGCCAAGAGAAGTCTATGTGCTTTTTGCCTTGCCCCAGGAGCTTTGCAGCATCAGCGCTCTCCTCCAGCCCTTCTCAGCAACGCGATATCCTCTCTTCCAGATCCAGAAGAACTGCATCAAGCGAGGCAGCCCCTACTCTGAAGCTCGCCTCCTCCAGAAAGGAACCATGTATAACTCCTGCTCTTCTCAGGTTCATTTGTCGCTGATCCCCTTGGTTGTTCTCTTCTTCTCAGACATGGCGGAGCCCTCTGAAATTAGACTGCAGAATGAGAACCAGGCTGGCAGTGATCCTCTTGAGAATCCACTGGACCGCGTGCTGGGAAACAACACTTGCACTCTTTGCAAACAGCACTGTTTTATGATTGCAAGGTTCATTAGGCACTTTAACGAGCTCAAGGAAGACTTTCAGGCTGACAGTCGCTCCAAGAGGAAAAAATTGGAAAAGCAACAAGCTGAAATAGAGAGCCTGAAAGAAAAATGCAACCACATGGAAGAGGCCATCTCTCACATTAAAAACATCACTCAATCCATGCAAGCTGAGGCCTCAACCAGAGCAAGCATCAAGAAGGAACCTCAGATGGAGGACTCGGTCAATCAGTTTTGGTAAACAATCACATGGCCAGCAAATTTTGTTTTCTAGCAGGGCTCTTTGTAAGGCAATATAGCCGTTCCTTATTTCAGTATATCAGTTTTAAGCTTACTCCCAAGAAGTCAGGGTCTGCGTACCCATTTTGGACTTCTCTTCCTCTCTCTCCACTTTTTGTAACAGCGCTTATTATCAGCAGTTTTTTATAATAGATAAGTACCCGATCATGTTAAAAAAAAAAAAAAATGAAAGATGAAAAATACTAGGTTGATTAGGAAGCCTAAAAGAATGAAAACAAAAATTTAGAAATAATTAGGTTAAAAGTAGACTAAAAATTAAAAGCACTATAATATAAAACCCTAAGATATATATTATTAATGTTAATGTAAAAAGTAATATAAAATATATAAATAAACCCTGAGGAATCATTAATAATAATGTTGAAAGTAATATAAAATATATAAATAAAGAATATGAGATTCAAGAATAATAAAATAAAAATTAGGTCAATACTAGAGAACATACAATATAAAAATACAAAATATATTAGAATTATTATTATTATTATTATTATTCAATTTTAAGGTCACATCCAAGCGAGACACCAAATTGATGTATGAGATCCCCTTGTTTGTGGGACAACGGGCCAGCCTCTGCGCAACGATTTGACTACGAAGTCTAGGAAGGCATACATACTCTACTCCCCTCTAGTTTTGAACCTATGACCTCTTAGGAGGAAACACGTGCTCTTAACTATTAGGCCCACTCAACAATCAAAACTAAAGATAATGTGATGGAAAAAATAATATAAATTATTTTATTAATATGTTAATTATAATTATATTAATAATGACCAAACTATTAATAGTAAGATTAATATAGTACTTATAATGATCGTTATTATTAAAATAAGGTACCATTATTAATAACAACAATATTAGTCATAGTTATAGTAATAGTAATAGTAATATTATTTGAGCTAGTAGCAAATATAAATAAAAAATGCTTGCAAAAACCAATATACAAAGTATAATAACAATATTATATTATTAATCCCCTCTATAAGATGAGCATCGAGACAAGTAATGGGATCTACCAACCACATGTACAATCCACCTCTTCGTTAGTCTTCGAGCATAAGACATATGGTAAGGTTACATGGCACCAATGATATCGAACTATTAGTGTAGGGATAGCAATCACTTCAACCTCCATCCACTCCTCACCATGATCTAGTCTACAATGAGAATTCAATGTGGTTTCATCGTGCATATTTTTTGACATTAAGTTTGGCAGATTTCACCAACTCCTACCATGAGAAATTTTTTGATGGTGGTACTATCCCCCCCACTAGCAAAGAATTCATTAGGTATGGATTACAATTTTGTGTTGGTTAAAACTCTATATGTTATATTATTTATCTATTTTCTCTTTTCCCAATCGCCTTGTGTACATCTTGCTCCCACCCTTCTCTTCGCATGGTGCAACCAACCCTTCTGTAACTTTCTTTCTTCCTTCTCCTCTCCACTCCAAGTATTTGTCCTCCCATTTCAGTTGTGCCTTGAGCTTCTAGCTCATATGCATTCTCTCTATCTCTCCCTAGTAACCCCCTTTGATCCCTTCCCCCTCCTTTGGCCACTTCACCTCTTTCTCCCTTATTAATCATCTGCTCCCTCTTTGTCAAGTAGTGTTGTCCCTCCCTCACCCTTTCTTAGTGATTCATTAATCATGCCTTAAAGAGTCCTTTCTTACTCCCCTTAGGTCCCAGGAACCAGATAATTTATCCTCATATGTGAGTTCAATCTGGCATGGAATCCTATGCCTATAAGTACTAGGAGCTTACTCCCCACTCAATGTAGGAGGAGTTGGATACATCCAAACATGAAGAACGAGTGGAATGTAGATTCTTATCTAAAATTCAAGTGGAAGAAGAGTTAGGGAAGTGAATTCATAATACAAGCAACACCTATACCATGAAGACCCAATACGTGCAAATAGTGTATACCTATTGGCAACTAAATACTATGATGGGAAAGGTATTGGTGGAGTGAAACGAAGCCCATGAGGATATTCTTCTCTACATGATACTCTGTAGCAACGAGTAAACAAAATTGACAAAAAAAAATCAGTATTTTCCGGAAACTTGGCAAACCTAGAATTTCATAACAATGAAGAAGGTGA
This sequence comes from Pinus taeda, assembly GCA_000404065.3. NCBI lineage: Eukaryota > Viridiplantae > Streptophyta > Pinopsida > Pinales > Pinaceae > Pinus > Pinus taeda. The sequence continues at coordinate 137,372 of APFE031615934.1, forward strand.
GCAAGTTGTTGTCCCTATCCAAGTGGACTCCCCCAACAAAAATTACACTTCTGGTATTTTTTTTTTTTTCTAGCTAATGAATGCAATATTATTAGTCCTACAAAGAATTTCTATAATATTTTAATTTCCAGTGATATAGTTAGCTTAAAACCTATTTATTTAGTTAAGTATTGATTAGCTTTTGGACCTATTTTCATGACTTCATACTTACTTTTATACTTCTAATATCGTTTCCCTAGTGATGGACCATAAATAGTGGCTATTGATATTTTTTAATCAATGATACAAGCTTTGTCTAATTTTATGGAAAATTATTTATTATTACTAATAATATTAACTTAAATATTAACATGAATAAAATAATATTATTATTAGATTACAACAATAGAATAAATAACATAACTAATATAATTAGGAAGGGAAAACAAAATAGAAAAGGAAAACAGGGAAGAAAAGAAGACCTACCAAAATGTAGGTTGTTCATATAAAATGTTTAAGAATGAAAAATGAGCAAGAAAAACAAGCCAAGCAAGAGATAAATAAAAGAAGAGAAGAAGAATAATATATAAATTGTTTATAAATATATATTTATGTTTCAAAAAAATTCAAACAATTTTTTTTTATCGTTGATCCTCACCATAACCAACTTTTTAGGTCCGTTAAACTAGATTGTAAACATAAATCCCAGAATAATGCAACATATCAAGTTATTATATTGTAAAATAAAAAATGTGTATATATAAACCTAATAAACTAAAATGTGCACGTGATAAAGACTACTAAGAGCACAAGAGAGTAATAAACCATCTAGCGGTGAAGATAAGAGGGTGGAAAAATGAGACGTAATCTATTATGTCGAAGATATCCACTAGCAATTGTCCCAAAAGGTACAAAGAGAGGCTGATAGGATTATTAAATTGGGGGACTAAATTCCAGGTGCAGATGATATTTGATAATATTCTTTATTACCTTTTTTCTGAAGGGAATTTTTCGTCTGCAATCTTTCTTGATGTGCTACTGTTACATTTTTATTTAGTTGAATCTCCACATTAGCACACATTGCAGGAACCCTAGTAAATTCATTAAATGGTTGAGGGAAGATACAAATAACAGAATTACCTCTCCTCCTTTTAGCAACAATCCCAGGTGTAAGGATAGCAATGTCCTCAGCAAACATGGTATTGGAGTTTGGAGTGTGGAAGTTTAGTTTCATTAGAGAATGTTCCTTGTTGTCTTCATCTGTACCATCCACTAGGAATTCAATTTCTTCTTTGAGCATGTTCTTTGTAACATCATTGCAAATTTCCAGTGGCTTTACAAAGACTCTAGTAAACTGATCCGTACGCACCAATGGTTATACACAACGTTTTGACCGGAGAACACCCTAGAGTATATTGATGATATACTCATTTTTGAAATACAAAGGGACTGTATAATCAGATTTTTTGTTTTCTGTTTGGTGCTCTAACAAATACACAGTGACAGTATAATCAGTTTTCTACTTCGTTTTCTGTTTCTTGTTCTTACAAAATATACATATGTGAATTAGATAATCTCAAGTTGAGCTTTCTTAATGTGTCAGGCAACCACTTGTCTGGCTCTGTCCCTATTGGTTACAATAATCTGGCATATGATGAAAGTTTTCTTGACAATCCAGGCCTGTGTGGAGCTGGGCCATTAAGGCTTCCTTCATGCTTTCATGCATCTGAAAATCATAAACATAGGGTGTTGATTTCGGTTATTTTTGTGGCCATAGTAGTCTGCTTGATTGGTATAGGTTTCCTCTATAAGAGACACAAGATTTTCGTGCAGGTTAAAACAAGTACAGAGTCCTGGAAACTCACATCCTTTCACATGGTTGAATTTGAAGTGTCAAACATTCTGAATGGATTGACAGAGTATATGTTATTGGAAGTGGAGATGCTGGCAAAGTGTACAAGGTGGCACTGGAAAATGGTAATATTGTTGCTACGAAAAGGATCTAGAATAACGAGAATCCACGATCTGTCCAAGAAAAGAGATTTCAAGCAGAGATAGAGATTCTACGAAAGATTAGGCATACCAACGTTGTAAAGTTGCTTTGCTGCATCTCTGGTTCGGATTCTAAGCTGTCAGGCAAGAAATTGATTGTGGTGGACAGGGAAAAAAGAATAAACAGAGGGTTTTTATTTCCCTGTTAGAGGCTAGATCTTCAAGGTAGAGATGTTTAGCGCTGGGCTTGTGCTGTTCATTTATGCTTACTGCTCCTCTATTATCATAGAGATGATCAACTATTTGGTGAGTGATACTTCGGGCATCTGTAACTTTTTAATGTCTATCAATCTGCACTATTGATGTGGACTAAGAGGAGAATATATGCAGGAAAACCCCATGGTATTCTTGACTGGCTGTAAATGTCAAAATGTGATATGATGGGTATCTACAATTTGTACAATAAATAATGTTCTCAAAGTGCATGCACGCAGGCCTAATCTGGAAAATATCAGAGATCTATTATGTTCCAGCCATGTAAATAGATGTTGATAACAATGAAAGGGAGTGTGTAGCATTGTAAATAGATAGAAAGGATCATTTATAGATTGAAGGATCAGTTTTCTGGTTTGAGTTTGACATGTTTTTGGCCTTTGTGTCTGTGAAATGCATCTGGTGCTTTTACGTTTAGTGGGGATGAAAGGATATGTGTAGCATTGTAAATAGGTAGATCATATAGTGAATTATATACAGAATGATCAGTTTTCTTGCTGAATTTAACATGCTTTTAGCCATTTTGTTTCTGAAGTGCATTAGGTGGTCGCACGTTCAGTGTTGCTATGCAGATAGACTCTAGATTCACTAAAGAGTTTAGGGGCATTGCTTGGCTCCTGCAGAATCCATGATAATATGGCTTTAGCGAAACGAGCTGCAGAAAGCCTTTTGATGTTGGAGCCAGAAAATGCTGGAACATATTCTCTGCTGGCAAATACATATGCCTCATTTGGCAAGTGGGATGATGTTGCCAAAGTGAGAAAATTGATGAAAGACAGAGGAGTAAAAAAGGATCCAGGATGTAGCTGGATTGAAATTAAGAACAAGGTACATGTATTTGGGGTAGAAGATGGACGCCATCCTCAAACACAGGAGATCTATGCAACGCTGGAGAAATTGTCCCGGGAGATCAGAGAGGAAGCGTATGTGCCAAATATGAAATTTGTACTGCATGATATTAAGGAGGAGCGTAAAGAACAAATTCTTTGCCACCATAGTGAGAAGCTGGCTATTGCCTTCGGGCTTATAACCACACCCCATAGTACAACCGTAAGGGTCATCAAAATTAGTTTTGTTCTGAGTGTTATCGCAAGCATAGCTGCTTTTGAGAATGGCAAGCAAGTCCATGCCCACACTTTGAAAGTTGGATTCGATTCCTACACGTCAGTTGGAAATTCCCTTATTACCATGTATGCAAAATGTGGGAACATTGAAGATGCACGCAAAGTGTTCAAAAATATGCCTGAGCAAGATGCTGTTCGTGGACTGCAATAATTGCAGGAAATGCTCAGCACTTAGTTTCCAATTGATGTTGAGTGTTGACTCTAAACCAGCGTTAACAATTGACTATTAGGAGGTGCTGAGTTCAATCCCTGAGCTCAATCCGAAAGGGTACATAGGCTTGCTGGTGATGACAGTGGTGTTATTGCTACGAATTTGAGAAGACGCGAATTCAGTTAAAATGGCATTAGAAGGTAATGGAAATTATGTGTTTGATGGACTGACGAGCTTTAACAAGGTGTCTGCTAATTCAGTTCTGAATTACCAAACATCGTCTGCTAGTTGGCATTCTGGCATTGCAAGCTGTGCTCTGGACATGAACCGCCATCCATCTCTGCCACCAGCAGCAGAGGGGTCATTAAGGTCACCAAACTCCTCTTGTAGCTTTGATGATCTCTTGCCATTATCAGTCCATGGACTAGACGGTGTCAACAAAGGAATCCATCTGCAAGATGTAAAGTTGGTATCTGAGCATTCTCAGCGTAACTTCTTCAGTTCAGCCAGGGCGCAATAGCCTCAAATTGAAAAAAAATGCAATGCCTCCGGTGAAGAGTCCTCAAGTTCCGACCAAAGTAAATGCGGAAGGAAAAGGAGAATCCAACCAACTGATAAAGCAAGGTCTGAAGCTTTGAAAATTGCTTCTCCTGGTGAAAAGAATACTGAGGTGTGTTCTACTTTTCCTTTAAGGCTCATGTCTAGGACTTGGAATTTATCAGCTTCTTTATATGTGTTTTTCCCTCCGAGAAGACCCAAGAAATTCGTCTTTTGAATTGTCTCGTTTGACCTGCCTCTGTAGTAAAATGTAACTTCTGATTTTTGATTTTGAGATTTCCTACCATGGCTTGGGAGGTCCTTCCGAGCTGCTTATGAAATTTTCAATTATCACTGTCTGTCAATTTACTGTTCTGCTCAAAGTGGTTCCAATGACTCTGGCACTCTCTGAACCAAGTTTCTCAAAAGGATCCAAGAAAGTAGAGAGCAGGGGAGTGGTGGTGTTGGTTGAATGGTAAAGCCAATTAGATAGCTTCTGCTGACAGGAGGAGGGTGCGAGGTGGAGATTAAATCTAATTAGCATGCCTCTGCATGCATTGGTATCTGATGTCATGTCCTCATCTTGAACCCATTTTTTTAGTTAGAAGTTTGTAATCAATAATAATAATCAATTTTTAAAATCATGGCTAAACCACATACCACAAATTGGTTTACAAGACCTTTTGTTTGTAAGATGAAATACAGAAAGTTCGCTGAATGTTAAAGCCAATTAGCATTTCCCTGCGAATCCTAGTAAATTCGCTGAATGCTAAAGCCAATTAGCCTTTCCCTGTGAATCCTAGTATTTGATGACATTTTATTTATCTTGAGTCCAATTTCATTTAGCTTCCCTAGTTCTATATCTGTAACCCTAAATATTATATTCAAGTGGGACTAATTACTCTGTTTTTGCACCTGCGCACATAAGTACATTCGTAAATAACATAATAGAAAAGGTGATAATTTCTGTCAAAGTAACCCAACTTCCTTATTAACTCATTTTTTTGAGTCAAATTAAGTGAAATAGGTTTGTATGACATGCAGTTTTGTAGGTATTTTAGCCTGCTTTCATGACAGAACACTCTTAACAGATTTGTTGTTTTCCTCCTACAGAATGAATCCAAAAGCAAACGTCCTAAAAGTGCAGATGCTAAAAAGGAAAAGGATGATTCAAACTCTGATGCAGAACAAGGAATCCACAGTGGGAAGCCTGAAGTGAATTCAAAACAATATGCACAAAGTGCCAAGCCTTCAGAGCCACCCAAAGACTACATCCATGTGAGAGCAAGGAGAGGCCAAGCTACTGATAGCCATAGTCTTGCAGAGAGGGTAAATTCCCTTCATATTTCATCATGAGGAAGAACTGTATTTATATTTTTTCAAAACATAGATACAATTCAAGTCCTTAAGCACAGAATTAGCTGAGTCCAGCGTTGAATGGCCGTTTCAAAACTCAGCTCCTAACTATAGTTAAAGAGATCGAAATCCTTTCAAATATCAAACAAGGATAGATGATTACAAAATGTTAAAACAACATTGTTCTAATTTTACTGCTTAAGAGTCATGTTCTTATAGAGAAAGGGAAAAGAACATTAGTTATTGGCTGATGCAAAAAAGATAAAGCATATCAGTTTTTGGGGGATGAGTATGCCTCTGTAAAATTTGTCAGTGTCATACAATATGTTGATGAAAACCTGAAAATTAGAGGAGCTATAAGTTTGTCCTCTGAATGACAGGTGTGAAGAGAAAAGATCAACGAACGTATGAAGCTTTTGCAAGATCCTGTTCCTGGATGCAATAAGGTAGTGTAGACTCTAAGCCGGAGCTTTTGATCGTCATGGAAGCATGGAAAGCGGAGAATAGTTGATGCAGAGCAGAGGTGCACCGCAAAACAGGGACCGGGGTGGACCGGGGTTTTCGAGAACACAGTGCGCCATTACTACTGGGTTTATGAATGCATAAGCTTCCGAAGAAAACGTCACTAATTTCTCAAACGCCAACTAAAAATTAAGTAGCCGCAGAACGGCACAATGAGTATGACTGCGCTTTCAGAACTTTGCGGTTATGCCCGCCGGACGCCAAGTGTCAGCTTGAGAACCAAAGGGACGACGAAAGTCCCTTTCAAAGGAAGGCCTAGCGGCCTAATTATATTTTCTCCATGGAGCACTCCTAATATTCCTCTAATAAGTGGGGTAGAAAATCTTATTTAATGTTTATAACGCGAAGTTACTTTATGTTTATAAATCGAAGTTACCTAATGTGTATATACATAATTCTCATAAGGACGATATAATGTGTGAGTTATCTTTCATGTGATTTTTTTGGAGAAAAAAAAAATTGGATTTTTATCGGTTTAATTTCTTTAAAATTTGGTAGGAAATTATTGAAATCACAAGTGTGATGGGTAACCCCTGCACAATCGGAGTGCCCTAGGGGTTTTTTAGTATGATGAATCCATATATACACTCAAAAAAACCATTTTAAATAACAAAAATCAAGATTTCACCTCAAATTTTTCCACCAGAGTCTAACACCGGAAAGTCCAAAAAGTCACACTAAACACAACTCCTATAATGTGTATGTACAATTTTTCTTTAATTTTTAACGATAAAATTTAAGTTCATGGTTAATGTCAATATTTATTTTACTTATGTTTTATTTCATTAATTTTAATATTTTTAATATATATTTTTGATTCTAACATATATTGTTGAGGACCTTCCAGGTATTTCTCTTCATTTGGAGGAAATGTTGGTATGTAACATATTTTTCTTTTTAGATTTTGTTTAACCGTGATAAATAAGTTGCTATGGTTAATGTCAATATTTATTTTACTTATGTATTTCATTAATTTTAATATTTTTTAATATATATTTTTTATGTAATATATATTCTAAGGAAACCTTCCAGGTATTTCTCTTCATTTTGAGGATAGTATCCAAGGTAAACTAGTAGGTTCTATTTTTTGCAACCTAATCCAATGGGGACTTCAAGTGAGGCCCAATAATATACACAAATGCAACCAACCTAGGGACTTGAACTCATGAACTCCTACTTGCAATTCACAACACTCTAACCACTAAAGTTAACCCACTTGAATGAGAAAAAATTTCGACACTGAAATCTATTTGGGAATATAATTCATACCACTCCTCGAAAGATAGAGTGAGAATGTTGGTTCCTTGTTAGTGCCACACAATATACTCATTTGAAAGCTCAACTTGTCACTTCTAAGAATAGAACCTGAGTAGGGAGGACAATAACCAAACCTCCCAACAACCCAAGCTACACCTAATTACTTTAATAATCAATATAGAAATGAATAAAATTCCAAAAGAGAGATCCTCTCGTTATATATTATTTATAGATTAATATATTAAATTCAGATAAATTTTGTTAATTTTGTAATTGAGACAAAATTAGGGACCTAAATATGTGCATAATTACATTCCTAGTTACGTCAATTCATCTTTAATCATTAATAAGGCATACTAATAGTGTTAATTCAGTCATAAATATGGTTATAATATTTGTTGGAATATGTAATTCCTACTTGTCTCAGTTGTGACTTTCTATCTAGAGCGGTCTGTTCCTATTCTTTAGGGTTGTTATATCTAGAAGTTCCTAGATTGTTGTGTGGTTGAGATATTCTCTCAACCACGTGATTGTGTATCAAAGATAATCTACCTATCTGAGACAACACTAAATGTATTTATATGTAAACTTATTTGATGTGAATAGATGATATTGCGTGCACTATCAAAAGTTAGGTTGGTATCAGAGCCCGTGAGGGCTTGTGCCCTGGCCCCTCCAGGGTCGAGGGAAATAGAGAGTTTGTTTAGTATTTGTTTGTCGAATTATATTTTTTTTGGTTTGTCCATTGTCTAATTTGGTTGTACATGTGAAGGGATTTTTGTGGGCATGTTGAATTTAACAAAAATTAAGTAGCCACGGGTTAATACCTTGCAAAGTAAGTGTATCTAGGTCTTGGAACATA